>JAKSZT010053770.1:49707069-49741076 GCA_026826555.1 Tolypeutes matacus | reverse complement strand
AAAAATAAAGTTGACGACATACTGAGAGAACAGGGCGTCCAGTTCGTCATATTGTACCAGGGCATCTTCAAACTGCGACAGCATCTCAAAATAAAAATGAAAAAGGCAACTTTCTCCTGAACTATGAAATATTCACAAAAGCTCCAGTCTAGTTCAGTCCTCTTTTCACTCAGAGTTCTCATGTCATCTTCAAACTTGCCTAAGTTTTTGGTAAAAGACCTAAGAAGCAATGTCCTGAGTTTGGTCAGGAAGGCATTCCAGGATTTGCTGAGTTCCGGACGAGTCCTTCAAGGGGTCTGAGAGCACCACACACCTGTCACTATTACAAATGTCATTTCTTATTTTGTCCACAATAGACGTTCGGGGAAGGATGTTGGTTTTTGTTTGTTTGTTTGTTTTTCTTGTCATCATTTTCAACTACCACTATTAACCAGCCCACAGAGCTATCGGCTTTCAGAACATTCTGCCATTTGGTGAGGTCGTCTTTTACCGTAGCTTTATACACTTCAGTATCACAGCATTCTATCCAGTAAATATTAAGAAAAGGGAACATAAGCAGAGCTTTGTTTCCTTCTTTGGGCAGCAGCTCCCCTTTGAACTGTACAAAACTGGACTCCAGGTGAGTCTTCTTTGGAGCACGACCATAGGACCTTCTCCATTCCATTGATTCTCATGGAAGCTGCTGGGAAAGTGTTGAATAAATACGGGTAAATAAATTCTGATCTTCTGCACAGGTGACGATGGGCTTGTTCTCCATGGCGTAGATCCCCAGCGCCAGCAGCTCCTCAGGCGCCTCCATGGGCACCTGGTGTCACCCGCCCGGCCCCCCACGTCCCATGGGCAGCCCCGAGGCCCCGCGGGCCCAGCCCCAGCCCGAGCCGCGCTGCCAGCAGCCACAGCGATGCCCCACGGCTGTGCCAGGTAGCTCCCGAGCCCACCTCACTATTGCTGTTTAAAATTTTAAAATTATCAAATATTTAAGACATTTGAAAAGATATAAAGATTATAATATAATCTATATGCCCATTGAGTTTAAGAATTAAAATATGATGGCTTAAGTCTCTCTATCACATCCCTTTTCTTCCCCCTTATTGGCTATCATCCTGAATTAGATTCATCATTTTATGCATTTCTTTATACTTCTCCTTCACATAAGTGTGTATCCATAAACAATATATGTTTTTTTTCATGTGTTTATATTTCATATATGTGGAAACATAGTGTCATATTCTTTTGTAACTTGCATTTTTTACCCAACATTAATACATACAGTTCTGGTTCTTTGATAGATTTACAGATTTGTTTTAGTTTCTCAGCTGCTAAAACCAATACCATACAACAGTCCGCTTAAACAACAGAAATTTATCGGCTCATGGTTTTTAGGCTGGGCATCAGCAAACTGGAGGGGTCAGCAAGGTGATGCTTTCTCTGGGAGATTGTGGCATCCTAGGGCTGGCCGCTGGTCCTTGGTCCTTGGTCCTTGGCTTTTCTTTCACATGGCAATGCACTTGGCAGTGTTTTCTCCTTTCTCTTCCAGGCTTGGTTCCATTGGCTTCTAGCTTCTGGTTGCTTCCTGTGGCTTCTCTTTCTATCTGACTTTCACTTTGCTTATAAAGGACTCAAGTAATCTGGATTAAAGCCAGACCTGATTCAGTTGGGCCACACAGAAATTAAAGTAACATCTTCAAGAGATTGTATTTACAGAGCGTCCACATCCACTGGAAAGTGGACCAAAACCAAGAACATATCCAAACTGGGGTATACAGTTCCCACACAGTTGTTCCCTCTTTTTAAGTCAATTATGCAGATTTTTGTTCATGTCCCTTGAGTTCATGATGAACTGATCTTTAGGGTATATACCTATGAGTAAATTGTCAGGGCTTTGTGGGTATGGGCATATATTACCAAATTGCTTTCAACAATGCTTCACATCTTCCTTCATGCTTTTTAAATTTTACCAATCTTATGTGTGTTTTAATTTTCATATTCCTGACTAATAGCAAGATACCTTTTTATGTGTTTGTGGTTACTACTGGTTCTTCTGTGAATTGTTGCTATTTTCTGCCTTTTTGTTAATTTACATTGTTTTTGGTAGAAGTTACTTTTTTATCTTGGTTACTAACCTTGTATATGTTATAAATAGTTTCTGACTTGTCTTTTTATCATAATTATCCAATCTTTTATTGGATAGGAGTTTCAATTTTCAGACAGTCAAATTTCTTGACCTTTTTCACAATGGTTTATACTTACTATCCTTACCCTATCTTGTTGTTACAAAGACATTCTCCTATATGTCCATCTAAAATGTTAAAGTTTTCATTTTTTATTTAGGTCTTTAATTCATCTTTCGTGTATGGTTTAAGGTGGAATTCAAATATCTTCTTTTCCATTTTGATAACTGATTGTTCTGACATCATTAACAGGTTAGTTCATCCTTTCTCACCCATCAACAAAGCCACCTCTGTCATATATCAGATTTACATTAAGTGTCTGTCTTTGGGCTATCCATTCAATAACATTTATTACAATTGATGATAGCCCATTTTTATAATTGTACTATTAATTAAAGTCTGTGGTTTAACTCAGGGTTCACTGTGTAGTGTAGTTCCATGGATTTTTTAAAATTTTTATTCTGTTACTATAAATACATTCTAACATTTCCCCTTTTAATCATATTCAGATATATATTTCAATGCTTCTAATTGCATTCAAAATGTTGTGCTACCATCATCACCATCTATTACCAAAACATTTCCATCATGCCAAACAAGAAACTTGTACATTTTAAGCCTTAGATTCCCAGTCCCTATCCCCACCCATCCTCTGGTAAACTATATACTTGATTCTGACTCTATGAGTTTGCTTGTTCTAATTGTTTCAAATCAGTGATATCATACAATATTTGTCCTTCTGATAATGGCTTATTTCACTCAACATGATGTCTTCAAGGTTCATCCATGTCATATGTATCAGGAATTCATTCCTTTTTATGGCTGAATAATATTGCATTGTATGTATTTACCACATTTTGTTTATCCATTCAACAGTTGATAGACACTTGGGTTGCTTCCATCATTTGGCAATTGTAAATAATGCTACTATGAATATTGGTGTGCAAATATCTGAGTCTCTGCTTTCAGTTCTTTTGGGTTATATACCTAGTAGTGGGATTGCTGGGTCATATGATAATTCTATACTTAGCTTTCCGAGGAACCACCAAACTGTCTTCCACAGTAGTTGCACCATTTTACATTGCCACCATCAATGAATGAGAGTTCCTGTTTCTGCTCATCCTGTCCAACACTTGTTATTTTCTGTGTTTTTAATAGCAGCCATTCTAATATGTGTGAAACAGTATCTCATTCGTGGTTTTCATTTGCATTTCCCTGGTGGCTAATAACACTGAGCATCTTTTCATGTGCTTTCTGGCCATTTGTATATCTTCTTTGGAGAGATGTCTATTCAAGTCTTTTACACATTTTTAAATTGAATTGTTTGTCTTTTTGTTGTTAAGTTGAAGGATTTCTTTATATATTCTGGATATTAATTTTTTTTGGATATATGGTTTCCAAATATTTTCTCCCATTGTGTAGGTTGTTGTTTTACTTTCATGATAAAGTCCTTGAAGGACTGAAAGTTTTATATTTTGATGAAGTCCCATTTATCTATTTTTCCTTTTGTTGCTTGTGCTTTGAAGCCACTGCCTATTATAAGGCACTGATGATGCTTCCCTATGTTTTCTTCTAGGGGTTTGGTTGTTCTAGCTGCTACATTAAGGTCTTTGATCCATTTTGAGTTAATTTTTTATATGGTGTGAGGTAGGGGTCCTCCTTTTTTTTTTTTTTTTGGAAATGGAGATCCAATTTTCCCATCACTTTTTGTTGAAGAGATTATTCTTTCACATTTGAGTGGTCTTTGTCACCTTGTCAAAAATCAGTAGGCCATAAATATGAGGCTTGATTTCTGAGCTCTCAATTCTATTTCATTGGCTCATATATATCTCCTTGTGCCAGTATCATGCTGTTTTAATTTTGTGGCTTTGTAATAAGCTTTATAATCAGGAAATATCAGTCCTACAGCTTCATTCTTCTTTTTCAAGATAGTTTTAGCTATTCGGGGTCCATTACCCTTCCATATAAATTTAATGATTGGTTTTTCCATTTCTGCAAAGTAAGTTGTTGGAATTTTGATTGTGATTGCATTGAATCTATAAATTGCTTTGAATATTATTGGCATCTTAATGATATTTAGTCTTCCAATCCATGAACATGGAATGCCCTTCCATTTATCTAGGTCTTCTTTAATTTTAAGAAATGTTTTGTAGTTTACCATGTACAAATCCTTTACATCATTGGTTAGATTTATTACTAGATATCTGACTTTTTAGTTGCTATTTTGAATGGAATTTTTTTCTTGATTTCTTCTTCCAATTGTTCATTGCTTGTGTATATGAACACTACTGATTTGGGGGGTTGCTCTTGTACCCCACCACTATGCTGAATTCATTTATTAGATCTAGGAGCTTTGTTGTGGATTTTTTCAGGATTTTCTGTGTATAGGATCATGTCATCTGCAAATAGAGAAAGTTTTACTTCTTCCTTTCAAATTTGGATAGCTTTTATTCTTTTTCTTGCCTAAGGCTCTGGCTAGAAATTACAGCACAATGTTGAATAACAGTGGTGAGAGTGGGCATCCTTGTCTTGTTCTTGATCTTAGTGGGAAAGCTTTCAGCCTTTCACCATTGAGTATGATGCTAGTTGTGAGTTTTTCATATATGTTCTTTATCATGTTAAGGAAGTTTCATTCTATTTCTTATGTTCTCAGTCTTTTTATCAAGAAGGGGTGCTGGATTTTGTCAAATGCTTCTTCTGTGTCAATTGAGATGATCCTATGTTTTTTCCCCTTTCATTCTGGTAATGTGGTATGTTACATTAATTTTCTTCTGTTGAACTACCCTTGAATGACTGGAATGAATACCACTTGATCATGGTGTATAATTCTTTTAATGTGCTGTTGGATTTGGTTTGCTGGTAGTTTGTTGAGGATTTCTGCATCAATATTCATAAGAGATATTGGTTTATAATTTTCTTTTCTTGTGGTATCTTTATCTGGTTTTGCTATGAGAGTAATGCTGGCCTAGTAGATTGAATTAGAGAATGTTCTATCCTCTTCGATTTTTTGGAAGCATTTGAGCAGGATTGGCATTAATTCTTCTTGGAATGTTTGGTAAAATTCCCCTGTGAGGCCATCCGATCCTGGACTTTTCTTTGTTGGGATGTTTTTTGATGACTGATTCAATCTCATTACTGGTTATTGGTTTATGAGATACTCATTTTCTCCTGAGTCAGTGTAGGTAGCTAGTATGTTTCTAGAAATGTGTCCATTTCATCTAGGTTATCTAATTTTGTGGCATATAGTTGTTCATAGTATCCTTTTATAGTCCTTTTCATTTCAATGGCATCAATATTAATGCCCCCATTTTCATTTCTGATTTTTGTTATGTGTGTCTTCTCATTTTTTCCTTTGTTAGTCTAGCTTTAAAAAAATGTTTGTCAATTTTATTAATCTCTTCAAAGAACCAACTTTTAGTTGTATTGATTCTGTTTAATTTTTTTTTCACCCTTTATTTCATTTATCTCTGCTCTAATCTTTATTATTTCCTTCCTTCTTTTTGCTTTGAGTTTAGTTTGCTCTTCTTTTTTCTAGTTCTCCCAGTTTTGAGGTTAAGTCTCTGAATGAAATCTTTCTTCTTTTTTATGTAAGTATTTAGAGCTATAAATTTCCCTCCAAGCAATGCCTTTGCTGTATCACATAATTTTTTTTTTCTTTTTAGGTGGTACCGGGGATTGAACCCAGGATCCTGTATATGATAAGAAAGCACTCAACCACTGAGCTACATCCACTCCCCAATGAGAATCAGATTTTTCAGTTGCTTGTTTTGTTTTTAGGAAGTACCAGGGATTGTACCTGGGACCTCATACATGGCAAGCAGGCACTCAACCACTTGAGCTACATCTGTTCCCCATCCCATAAATTTTGGTATGCTGTACTTTCATTTTTATTTGCCTCAAGATATTTCCAAATTTCACTTCTGATTTCCTCTTTATCCCATTGGTTATATAAGAGTATGTGGTTTAATTTCCACATATTTGCAAATTTTCCATTTCTCCCTCTTATTGATTTCTAGCTTCATTCTGTTGTGGTCAGAGAATATACACTGTATGATTTCAATATTTTTTAAATTTATTGAGACTTGTTTTGTGACCCAACATATGGTCTATCCTGGAGAATGATCCATGTGCACTCAAGAAGAATGTTTATTCTGTGTTCATTGATTGCAGTGCTCTACATATGACTGTTAGGTTTACTTGGTTTAGTTTCTCACTCAAGTCCTATATTTCCTTATTGATGTTCTGACCAGATGCTCCATCATTATTGAGAATGGTGTGTAAAATTTCCTATTATTAATGTAGAACCAACAATTTCTTTCAAATGGTAACAAGTACATGGTACACTGTGTCTCCAAAAATATAGATTTATCATTACTTTTATGCACTTGCATTTTCAGACCAGTAGGAAGTAAGACATGGAGTTACCTACCAAACAACACAATACAATAATTCTGCAATTTATAGTCACCCAAATGGTTACCACTGCAAGTCTTTATTTTTTATACTGCTTTGAACCATTGTCTAGCGTCATTTTCTTTCAGTCCGAAGAACTCCCTTTAGCATTGCTTGTAGAGTAGGCCTAGTGATATTGAACTCCCTCACCTTTTGTTTCTCTGAGAATGTCTTAATCTCGCCCTCATTTTTGAAACACAGTCTTGCCAGATATAAAATTCTTGGCTGACAGTTGTTTTCTTTCAGTACTATAAGTATTTCAACCCACTGCTTTCTTGCCCCCATGGTTTTCATGAGAAATCAGCACTCAACCTAATTGAGAGTCTTTTGTGCATAACACGTTGCTTTTCTTTTGTAGCTTTCAGAAATCTCTCCTTGTCCTTTGCATTTGATAGTGTAATCAGTATATGATGGGGTATATTTTTCTTCATGATTTTCCTGTTTGGTGTTCTTTGAGCTTCTGGAATGTGCATGTTCATGTCTTTTGCTAAGTTTGGGAAGTTCTCTGCATGATTTCTTTGACTATTCCTTCTGCCCCTTTCTCTCTTTCTTCTCCTTCTGAGACCCCCATATATGTATATTGGTGTGCATGATGGTGTCCCAGAGATGTATTAGGCTACTTTTGCTTTTATTATTTCTTTTTTTTCTTTCTGATTCTCAGCCTGATTCATTTCAAGTGTGTTGTCTTCAAGTTTACTTATTCTTTCCTCTGCCAGCTCCAAACTTCTTTTGACACCCTCCTGGCCATTTTTCGTTTCATTTATTGTGGTTTTCCACTCCAGTAGTTCTGTTTGGTTCCTTCTTAAAATTTCTATCTCTTTACTTAGACTTTCATATTCTCATTCATTGTTTTCCTGATAATCTATAGTTATTTCTCTGTACTTTCCTTCATCTCCTTGAGAATTTTTAAGATCATTTCTTTTAAGGCTTTGCTTAGTATGTCCACATTCTCATCTGCATTGTTGGCATTTTTTGTATTTTTATCCTCTTCCTTTGGATAGGCCGTTATTTCCTGTTTCTTTGTTTGTCATATACTCTTTTGTTGCACACTGTACATTTGAATATTTTAAAATGTTAGCTCTGGGATTTATTGTCTGGGCTGTCTGGTATATCCGCCCCTGTCCAGAAAGGTTGAAACAGTGGCTGCCCTTAAAGCCAGCACCCAGCGATCCAAATTCATTAATCAAAATCCGTGATTGGCTTTTCCTACCTCTGTTCTTGGGGAAGAGGATTTTTATGTCCTTTTCGGTCACCAATGAGATAGCCAGGGGCTGGATCCTGCAGCAGTCTGCCACTAGAGTGGGGGATGGGCACCAGTAGCCACCATGGAGAAAGCAGTTTACTGTTCTTTACCCAGATTTGTCATGCTCTTCCTCCTGCTCTTTCCTGGATGCTGTACAGTGTTCTTCTGGCTTCTGGAGTTTCAAAATAGATGTTCCAGACATTTCCTGCCTGCTTAATAGTTTTTTTTTTAGTGGAAGGACTGAGCCCTGGAGCTCCCTACTCTACTATCTTCCCCAGAAGTTCCCCTCACTTATATTAATACTCTTCTTTGAACTCCTTCTGGATTGAGAAGCTATGGCAGTTTTGCAGTCATAAAAGGAAATCAATTTTAAGCCTTTTAATTTTGGTAGCTCTTATTTTGTAAATGAAACTTTCACCTTCAGTTTTTTGAGAGAAGTAAGTAATTAATATTTAGTAAAATTTTAATATTTAGTTGTTCCAATTTCTGGGATTTTCATAGCTATTGCAAGCATATGTTAAACATGCATTTGATAACCAAGCAATACCTCTTGTTTTCTGCCACTGCAGTCTAGTAAGTGTCCATTTACATAAACAGTAACACATGTAAGAAGAAATAAGGCTGTATTCACGGCTGAAAATATGTAACAATAGAATTATAGTCTGTCTCCTCTGATGTGTACTTGTGTCGGGGGATATACAATGGGAGAACAGGGCAGATCAAAAACAATTGAAAGTTACAGAACAGAGCTGAAAAACAAAAATGATACAGAGTAAAATATTTTCTAAAATATTGGATTTTAGAGGAACTGGGAGTACTGTTTTATCAAAATTTCTGTTAGTAAATATCACCACATCTTTAATTTCATCTCCTCCCAGGCAGTTTGTAAATCTACCATTCTACAGTGTATTGTAGCTTTTTGCTACATTTTTCTTTACTGAGTATCTCACTTTCCTCAAACAGTTTCAAATTTAATTAGCTACTTATTCTTATCAGAGATATAGCTAAAGCAAAGTTTTCCAGGACTGATTTCCCTGTTTGCTGAATATTGAATAACTAGTTTTTATAGTTCCTGGGTAACTAAGATACCTCAAAAGCTTTAGTATCAGTAGAGCATTGATAGCCAATATTTACTAAGCCAAGACTATGTGCCAAACATTGGGTTAAAATCTTTACATGTATTTTCTATTTGCATGTTCACAACAATTATATGAGGATTTTATATAGGAGGCTTAAAGAAATTAAAAAACTTGTCCAAGTTCATTCACAAGTCCAGTAAATGTCAGCTATGAGTCTCAAACCCAGAGATATCCAGCTCTATATTTCACAGTTTGAAACACAGATGCCTCTTCATTATTTCTTGATATTTTTGTAACACAATAGTCTCATCAAAATCTGATGAAAAATGCATTCCATTTTAAAATTTCAGCTGCACTAAAACTCTACAAATGTTACTCAATAAGGCATTATTCTTTTGAACAACCCTCACTCCTTCTAGTATCTCATTAAAAAATAGCAACTGTCTCTTATTGAAGCTCTTAAATATCCAATTGCATTATGATTTATGAACAGGGGAAATGGTTCTGAGCTTGGAGGTAAGACTTAACCACTGAGTAATTCTGTAAAGCAAATTCAAGTTCTTTTGATCAACATATAATGAGCATTTAATTTATACCAATAATTACTCTGGAAACTAGAAAGTTAAAGAAAAATTGGGTATGGTTCTTTCCCTCAAGGTCCTGTGAATATAATGGGCAAGTAAACAATTACAATATAAGCCTTAAAAGTCTTGAAGTGTTCATCATTTACTGAATCCAGAAGATGAGGCAGGGTGTGAGAGGAAAGAGGAAACTCAGAGGAGACTTTCTAGAAGAAAGGCGGTGTAATATAAGTTTTGAATAGTAAATGTAAAGCTTTGATAGACCTATGAGAGAGTGTGGATGTTCAGGGAACCGCAAGTTGTCCACAATGTCAGAAGCACAGAATGTGAGAGAGACAAGTGAAAGAAATGAGACTAGGCAAGAAAGCAGAGACGGATCAGGTCATAAAGGGCTTTATTTGTCATGCAAATAAGCTTGAATTTTTATATCGAGGTCTTTGGTGAGCCACAGAAGGATTTTTAAGTAGGGCAAATGCTCCAATTAAATTAGCAACTTAGAATTTACAATAAGCAGTCTATTGTTTATTGGCTTTGGGGAAAACTGCAGGGAGACAAGAGGCAAAGAAAAAGCTGGGAAGCCATTACTGAGACCAAATGAGGGCAACAGTAAGTTTGGAGTCACTGGGAAGGGAAAAAATGAATAAACTCTTCCAATTTCTTTATGCTCTAATTGTGCTGCTCCTATCAATAGATTTGCTCAGGTAGATATATGAATTTTAAAATTATAGCAATTAAGACTTACATAATGTTTCAGAAGGATGAGATAAATTAAGCAATGTTGAATAAAACAAAAGAAAATATTTTCCTTAAAATTCCAATATTCCAGACCAAAATACCATACACAAATTAATATTCCAGAAAATATTTTAAAAATAAAATATATAATCACTTCTTAAACTGAGTGAGAACAATTTTTATGAATGATTTGGGTTTCCATAACTAATTAAAAAATGACAACTATCACCACACTGTTCATTATTAATGTAACAAATGATTATCCCACTTGGCCCTTCAAATTAACACTAGTTCTCTGGTCAATAAGAATATATACAACTTTTAATAAAATGATTACACAGAAATATCTTCCTATAGTATTTAAGTAAATATCAGATATGTTTCTAACCTGCAAAACGTACAAAGATAAATTGTTCTGATAATGTTGCTGGTCTCCAGTCTTATTACCATACTAGATTTCTAAAGTCCCTGCTATTCATTATTTTTATCACCTCCATAGAAAACTCAGGGATCTGACAAGAACTCTGTTTATAGAAGAAGACTGAGTCTCTCAACTGTTCTTAAGCTTAGGAAACAGCTGTTGGAGGCAGAGGGCTCAAACCTTAGATTATCCAGACCACAGTGTAGAGAGAATGCTGGGCTTATATGAAAGCTGGAAACTTATAAGAAACTACACACTCATTATCCCTGGTAAGAAATCATAAATGAAAACATCCATTTCAATTTTTAAATAATATGGCAAAACTTCCTAGCCAATCAGAAAGAAAGAGAAAGAAATGGGATTTCTACCTCATATCTTTCTCCAAAATAATTTCCAGGTAAATAAAAAATGTCAAGGGAAAACAAAAGGAAAGAAAACTTGGATGAATGTTTTCATTATTTTGGAGAGAGGAAGGTGTTCCTCACCATCATACAACATTCCAAATACAGAAGAAAAATATTTTTTTAATTTAACCACCCCAAAGTTTAGAAAAATAAATAAATAAAATTTTAAAATAATTATCATAAAAAGATCAGAAGACAAAATAAATATGTGCATTTGCAACAATATGACCAATAAAAAATTATTGCTAACATAAAAATAGTTTCAATAATAGACGAATTGCACAGTAGAAAAAATTACAAAAGACACTAAAAGGCATTTCAAAGAATTAAAAATGCAAATGGCCAATAAATACATGAAATTATAGAAACTTCAAACATCAGGGTGCTGTTTTTCTCCTATCATATTGGTGAATATTTTTTAAAAACATAGAAAATATTCTGAATTGGCAAGGATGTGGTGAGACAGGATGCTCACATGCTGTTGAGGAGAATATAAATTGATATAACCAGTTACAATAACTGGGCAAAATCAATTAAAATTTTAAGTATGTAAATCATTTAACCAAACAATTCAACTTCTAGGATAAAAATATTTGTACAGTGTGAGATGTATATATTTTCCAGAAAATTCATTGCAGCATTATATATAAGAGCAAATATGCAAAATAAACTAAGCATATATAACTAGGGAATTGATTGAATAAAATGTTGTACATATATACCATTTCCTAGTTTTCTTCTCCCCTTCACTACTGGAAAGAGGTTTTTTGGTAAATCAGGATAAAGAAAATACTTTGTTAGGATGATGACATTTCAAAATCATGCTATGAGTGATGGTTAATATCAATAAGAGAAAGATGTAAAACTAGTCCATTGTAAAAACCTGGAAAGACCAATGCCTTATACCCAGGAAGGAACTACCAGTGCCCTTCCAGAAGAGAGCCAAGAACCAGTTTCACAGCCTTGAGAACGTCTCAGGAGGGAGAGACGCTCCCTTGGGCTGGGAAAGACAAAGGGGAACCAGGAGGGAAAAGGAGTGAGAGGAAAACTGGAGTGAGAAGGGACTTCCAAATGTCTGTTAAAGGTAGGCTCTAAATAGAATGAAGGGCAACAGCTTGGGAAAAGTAAAGTACTATGTTGTACTTCTTTAGTTCTGTATTATGTGTGCATTATCAGTTGGTGGTTAGAGAATTTTATTTCTTTCTCTTTCTGATAATGGAGTGTACCTGCACACTTTTCCAGATGTTGCAGGCAATATTCAGCATAGATATATATGTAAACACACACACACACACACACGCATACAAAGAGAGAGAGAAAGAGTTAACCTGGAAGATTATGTGGTTAAACAATGAACTGTTTCGTATCCTGAGGAACAAAATGAGAAAGAATACAGGTTTTTTTTCCTACGTCAGTCACTTCTATATATTTTTAATTTTTTTTTTAATTAAAACAAAAATAAATTATGGGAGAAACTGCTGCCAATCTATTTTTCTGATTCTGCTTACTACCACCTTAGGGAAAACATCTCAGAGAGGTAAAGATTTGGTTTTCACCATTTAATTATTTTCTTCCCTGTTCAGTAGAAGGGTATGTAGCAATCAACACATATTTATAAAGTGCATGCTATGTATATAACATTCTGCTCAAGGAACATGAAGGAAAAAGATGATGAACTTCAATTTGGGACGATGAAACTGCACACATCAACAATAAGTTATATAAAGCAGAACTTGTATTCCAAATCAGTGGTACAAATAGTAAGCGATACAGACAATCAGACATGGAAGTGAAGTAATTACTACAGTAAGGGAAATCAGGAGAACCAGGTCAGGTCACCCACCTGAGGCCAACACCCATGTGTGACCTTTGAGAGTGTGGTATCAGCAATGTGTTCAGAAATCAGCTGTGGGAGAGTCGAAGAATGACAAGAAAATAAACGTAGAAAGGAGAGAGCCTAAATTGAAGGCAAGAGAAGAACTTAGAGAAAGCTCTTCTTGTCATAGAATCACAGACCTTTACCTCTGGCAGAAACCTGATAAGTCAGTCCCTTCACTTTACATGTGAAAATGGGGCCTGAAAAAGTTCAAATAACCAATCAAAAGTCATACAACCAGTTTGTAGCAGAGTCAAAGCTAGAATACAGACTTGTTATTATTCACAAGAATTGTATTCTTTTTTTTTTTTTTTTTTTTTGATTAGTCCAGTAATTTATTAAGGTAGGGAGGGAAGAGAAATGGGAGAAAATAACAGATCATGGGTCCCAGAGAAAGGAAGGGGCTGAAGAGTGATAAAGTGGGCTGATTTACAAACACAATTGCCCATTATAGATTGCCCAGGTTTTACTTGCATGTTGATCCATGTGATGGGTGGAGGGAACACAGAGAGAGCAGGGCCCAGAAGGCAAGAACAAGGGTCAAAAGGCAAGAGAGGGCAAAAGGCCTTTGTGCTTGCTTTTCACAAGAATTGTATTCTTTAAGTCATAGTCTTGATGTGTTTTGCTCCCAATAAAAATAATGTTCAACAGCATCTAAAGATAGACATATAGAATAATGGAACCGAATTGATTGTTCAGAAACAGACCCTCACTCACATCTATGGTCAAGTGACTTTAATTTTTTTTAATAAAATTTTGTTGAAGTATATCATTCATACAGGAACATACAAAAGTGTATAGTAAAAGCTGTGAACTTACAAAACAAGCATGCATATCATCATACAGGGCTCCCATAAAAACCCCCTCCACCAACACCTTGCGTTGTTGTGAAACATTGTTATAAACTATGAAAGAGCATCCTCAAAATATTACTACTAACTATAGTCCATACCTTACATTTGGTGTATATTTCCCCCTACCCACCTGGTTATTAACACCCTGTATTAGTCTTATATATTTGTTATAGTTCATGAGAGAACGTTCTCATATTTGTCCTGTTAACCACAGTCAATCTTCTACCTCTGGATTCCCTGTGTTATACCGTCCTATATTTTGTACAGTCCATTGAACGTATACACTCAGTGGCTCTCATTTTCATCACAGAGTTGTGCTGTCATCACCTCAGTCAATTTTAGAACGTTTTCATTACTCCAAAAGGAAAAATCCTGTACCCTCTTATACTACTCTGTAGTTGCCTCTTACAATTGATACATCTTCTTTGCCATTGCTGCAAAAATATTACAATATTACTACTATCATTCATAAGTTATATTAGTTGTAATTTTCCTGTATATCACCATATTCTTAACACTTTATAAAAGAACATTCTTGTTTATACTATTAATCACAATCTTCATTCACCACAAAATCACTGTTATACATTCCCTAGATTATTCTCTAGTTTCCTTTCAATATACATTTACGTCCACAGACTACTGCTTTCAGCCACAATCTCATTTACAAATCAGTAGTATTAGTTATGCTCACTATAATATTACATCAGCTCTATTCATTTCCACACTTTTACAATAAACCTTATTAAAAATTCTACATACATTGAGCATCCGCTCCCATTCTCAACTCATAAACTATCGCCTAGTAATCTATACTCTAGAGTTTACATCTGTGAGCTTACTCATTGTATTTAGTTCATACTGGTGAGACCATACAATATTTGTCCTTTTGTGTCTGGCTTATTTCACTCAATTTAATATTCTCAAGGTTCATCTATGTTGTCATATGTATCCTGATTTCATTTCTTCTTAGAGCTGAATAGTATTCCCAGGTATGTATACACCACATTTTGTTTAGCCATTCTTCTGTTGATGGACACTTGGGTTGGTTCCATATTTTAGCAATTGTGAAAAATGCTGGTATAAACACTAGTGTGCAAATGTCAGTTTGCATCTTTGCTTTCAGTTCTTCTGAATATATTCCTAGTAATGCGATTGCTGGATCATATGGCAGTTCTATATTCAACTTCTTGAGGTACTGCCAAGTACAGAGGCTGCACCATTCTACATTCCCATCAGCAGTGAAGGTTTGTTCCTATTTCTCCATCTTCTCCAGCACTTGTAGTTTTCTGGTTTTTTTAATGATGGTCATTCTATAAGATGTGAAATGATACCTCATTGCCATTTTCATTTTCATTTCCTGAATAATTAGTGATATTGAACATTTTTTTCATGTGCTTTTTGGCCATTTGTGTTTCCTCTTAAGAGAAATGTATACTCAAGTCTTTTGCCCATTTTTAAATTGGGTTGCTTGTCTTTTTATTGTTGAGCTGTATGATCTCTTAATATAGCTTGGATAACTCACCCTTGTCAGATATGTGGTTTCCAAATATTTTCTCCATTGAGTGGGCTGCCTTTTTACTTTCTTGACAAAGTCTTTTGAAGAACAAAAGTGTTTAATTTTGAGGAGGTCTCATTTATCTATTTTTTCTATCATTGCTCGTGCTTTGAGTGTAAGGTTTAAGAAACTACTGCCTACCACACGATCTTGAAGATGTTTTCTACATTTTCTTCCAGAAGTTTTATGGTTGTAGCTTTTATATTTAGGTCCTTGATCCATTATGACTTAATTTTTGTATAAGGTGTGAAATAGAGGTCCTCTTTCTTTTGGTTATGGATATCCAATTCTCCCAGCACCATTTGTTGAATAGACTGTTCTGCCCCAGCTGGGTGGGCTTGACTGAATTTTCAAAAATCACTTGACTGCAAATGTGCAGGTCTATTTCTGAGTTTTCAATTCATTTCACTGGTAAATATGTCCATTTTTATGCCAATACCATGCTTTTTTAACATTGCAGCATTGTAATATGCTTTGAAGTCAGGAAGTGAGAGTCCTCCAACTTCATTCTTCTTTTTAAAGACATTTTTGGCTGTTCAGGGCCGCTTACCCTTCCAAATAAATTTGATAATTGGCTTTTTCCATTTTTATGAGAACAGGCGGTTAGGATTTTTGTTGGGATTCATTGAATCTGTAAACCAGTTATGGCAGAATTGACATTTATCTATAATTAGTCATTGAATCCATGAACACAAATGTCTTTCCATTTATTTAGGTCTTCTTTGGTTTCTTTCAGCAATGTTTTGTAGTTTTCTGAATACAGGTACTTTATATCCTTGGTTAAGTTATTCCTAAGTATTTGATTCTTTTAATTACAGTTATAATTGGAATTTTTTTCTGACGTCCTCCTCAGATTGCTCATCAGTAGTTTGTAGAAACACTACTGATTTTTCTGTGTTAGTCTCCTATCCTGCCACTTTTGCTGAATTCGTCTATTAGCTCTAGTAGTTTTGTTGTGGATTTTTTTGCTATTATCTAGATATAGGACCATATCATCAGCAAATAGCAACAGTTTTACTTCTTCCTTTCTGATTTGGGTGACTTTTATTTCTTTATCTTGCCTAACTGTTCTAGCTAGAACTTCTAGCACAATATTGAATAACAGTGGTGACGGTGGGCATCCTTGTCTTGTTTTTCACTTCAGCAGGAAAGCTTTCAGTCACTCACTGTTGAGTACAATGGTAGCTGTGGGTTTTTCATATATGCATTTATCATATTGAGAAAGCTTCCTTCCATTCCTATCTTTTGGAGTGTTTTTATCAAGAAAGGATGCTGTACTTTGTCAAATGCCTTTTCTGCATCAATTGAGAGGAGCATGTGCCTTTTCTTCAATCTATCAATGTGGTTTATTACACTAATTGTTTTTCTTACGTTGAACCATCCTTGCATACCTGGGATAAAACCCACTTGATCATGGTGTATAATTCTTTTAACATACTTGTGGGTTCGACTTGCAAGTATTTCATTGAGGATTTTTCTATCTATAGTCATTGGAGGAACTGGCCTGTAATTTTCTTTCTTCATAGTATCTTTCCCTGGTTTTGGTGTTAGGGTTATGTTGGATTCATAGAATGAGTTTGGTAGCATTCCTTCCTGTTCAATCTTTTTGGAAGCACTTGAGCAAGATTGTTATTAGAGGTCTTTGAATGATTGGTAAAATTCACCTGTGAAGCCTTCTGGTCCAAGCTTTTCATCCTTGGAAGGTTTATTTTGTTTTTGTTTTTTAACAAATCAATTTTATTGATACATATTAATAAACATACAATTCATCTAAAGTGTACAATCAACGGTATTTGTTATAATCACATAGTTGTGCGTTCAGCACTTCAGTCTTTATTAGAGCATTTTCATTATTTCAATAATACTAATAATAAACAAAAAACACAAACAAACAAGAAAATTTCTCACCTCTCAATCTCTCTATGCTTCCCCCACTGTACATACCTGCTGTTTCTGGCTATTCTATCCAAAGTGTATAATCAATGGCTTTTAATATAATCACAATGTTGTACATTCATCATCTCAAAAATTTTAGAACAATTTCAATACTCCTTGGGAGGTTTTTGATGACTGTTTCAATCTCTTTACTTGTGTTTTTGTTTTGTTTTGTTTTGTTTTTGTTTTTGTTTTTGTTTTTTGAGGTCTTCTGTTCTTCTAGGGTTATGTAGGTTGTTTGTGTGTTTCTAGGAATTTTTCCTTTTCACCCATGATATAGTTTGTTGGCATACAGTTATTCCTAGTATCCACTTATGATCCCTCTTATTTCTGTGGGATCAGTGGTAATGTCCCCTCCCTCTTTCTGATTGTATTTATTTGCATCTTCTCTCTCTCTCTTTCTCTTTGTTTTTTTTGTCAGTCTAGCTAAGGGTTTGTCTGTTTTGTTGGTCTTTTCAAAGAACAAACTTTTAATTTTGTTGATTCTATTGTTTGTTTTATTGGTGGTAGTGTTCTACATTTCATTTATTTAAGCTCTGGTCATTATTATTTATTTCCTTCAGATTGGTTTGAGATTAGTTTGCTGTTCTTTTTCTAGGTCCTCTAGGTGTGCAATTAGGTCTTAGATTTTAGCTTTTTTTTCTTTTTTAATGAAAGCATTGAGGGTATAAATTTCTCTCACAACACTGCCTTTGCTGTATCCCCTAAGTTTTAATACACTGTGTTCTTGTTTTCATTCATCTCAAGATATATTTTTTATTTCTCTTGCAATTTTTCTTTGGCCCACTGGTTATATAAGAGTGTGTTGTTTAAGTTCCATATATTTGTGAATTTTCCCTTTTTCCATCTGTTATTGGTTTCCAGCTTCATTCTATTATGATCAGAGAAAGTGTTTTGTATGATTTCAATTTTTTACATTTATTGAGATCTGTCTTGTGATCCAACCATATGATCTATCCTGGAGAAAAATCCCTGAGCACTTAAAAAGAATGTATATTCTGCTGTTTTGGGGTGTAATACTCTATAAATCTCTGTTAGGGCTAGTTCATTTACCATATTGTTAAAGCTCTTGTTTCTTTATCCTCTGTCCAGATGTTCAATCCAATACTGAGAGTGGTGTACTGAAGTCTCCAACTATTACTGTAGAGACATCTATTTCTCCCTTCAGTTCTGCCAGTGCGTGCCTCATGTATCTTGGGGCACTCACATTAGTTGCATAAATATTTAATATGGTTATTTCTTCTTGATGAATTGCCCCTTTATCAATATATAATGACCTCCTTCATCTCTTGTAACAGTTTTGCATTTAAAATTCTATTTTGTCCAATATTAGTATCGCTATTTTTTTGGTTACTATTTGCATGGAATATCTTTTTCCAACCTTTCACTTTCAACATAAGTGTATCCTTATGAGTTTCTTGCAGATAGCATATAGATGGCTCATATTTTAATCCATTTTGTCAGCCTGTGTCTTTTGATTGGGGAATTCAATCCATTATTAATGTTCAATGTTATTATTACTTACTTTATCCATTTTATTCTTTGGATTACCATTTTCATATCTTACTATTGTTTTTTTACCCTTTAAGTTACCTTATTAATAATCTTCATTTCTATACTCTTCTCCAAGTCTCTCAGCCTTGTTTTTTCCTTTCAGGCTGTAGTACTCCCTTTAGTGTCACTTAAATCTGGTCTTTTGGTAACATACTTTCTCAGTTTTTGTTTGCCTGTGAAGAACTTAAACTCACCCTCATTTTTGAAGGAGACTTTTGCCAGATAAAGAATTCTTGGCTGACAGTTTTCAGTACATTAAGTACATCATACCACTTTCTTCTCGCCTCCATGATTTCTGATGAGAGATCTGCACTTAGTCTTATTGAGGTTCCCTTGTGTGTGATGAATTGTTTTTCTCTCGCTGCTTTCAGAATCCTCTCTTTAGCTCTGATATTTGTCATTCTGGATTATAGGTGTCTCAGAATAGACCTCTAAAGAGTTATTCTGTTTAGGGTGCACTGCCCTTCTTGGATACTGATATTTATGTCTTTCATAAGGGATGGAAAGTTTTTGATCATTATTCCCTCAAATATTCATTCTGCCCCTTTTCCGTTCTCTTCCCCTTTTGGGACACCAATAACATGTATGTTTGTGTGTTTCGTATTATCATTCAATTCCCTGAGACCCTGTTCTATCTTTTACATTCTTTTCTTTTTCAGTTCTCCTGCCTTTTATCTCCTCAATTTCACTAATTCTGTCCTCCAGCAATTCAAATCTGCTGTTATGTGTCTCTAATGTATTTTTAATCTCATTCATCATGTCTTTTATTCCCATAAGCTTTGTCACTTTTCTTTGCAGGTTTTCAAATTGTTCTTTATGTTCACCCAGGGTCTTTTTAATACCCTTTATCTCTTTTTTCACATATTCCTTTAACTCCTTGAATCGATTTAGGAGATTTGTGTGATTATTATTAATTAGTTGGTTTAATCCTATGTCTCATCAGGATTTGGGGCTTGTTCCTTTGGCTGGGCCATATCTTCCTGTTTCTTAGTATGACCTGTAATTTTTGCTGATGTCCAGGTATCTGAATATGTTGGTGAATTTACTCTGATGGTCAATTTCTCTCTCTTACCTAGTAGTTTTGTTTCACAGCTCTTCTTTGATTTTCAGTTCAATTTATTCTAAGCATTTAAAATTGCCCGGCTTGAGTTATCAAAATAGGGCCAGAGAGTCAAGAGACTCCTAAAAGCAGTTTATCTCCTTGTAGTTTCCCAGCTGACCAGAAGATGGCATCTTGGCTAGTCTTTCCACAGAGGTGACTCTTTCAACCTCCACTTGCCCATGATTCTCATCTGGCCAGAGCCAAGATTCAAAGCAGGCTCTGTTGGCCAAACTCACTGAAGAGAATTACTCTCTGCCCTCCACTGCACCCTCCCTCTCTCCAGGGAGAAAGACATCTGTTCCCCTCTCAGTTGGCTGCAGTGAGTCACAGGTTATATCCAAGCTATTCACCTTGAGGATGTGGGGTGGGTGTCGTTCCTAGCCACAGTGTCTAGTAACTTATGGTTTTCATTTTGGTTTCTTTGTCTCTTGTCCCTTCCCCTTCTGGGGGCTGCACAGCACTCTCCTCGTCTGCAGATACCCAAAGCATGTCCCTCTGACAGCTTTTTGCCCTTCCTCCATTGTTTGTGTTCCTGCCTACCTATTCCAATGTCATCTTCCCAGAAGTCTCCCTGGTCAATTGCTTTTTGACAAGGCTGCCAAGTCACCTAGCTGGGGCAGAACAATCTATTCAACAAATGGTGCTGGGAGGACTAGTTATCCATATCCAAAAGAAGGGAAGAGGACCCCTCTCTCATATCTTATACATAAATTAACTCAAAAAGGATCAAAGACCTAAATATAAAAGTTAGAACCATATAACTCCTAGAAGAAAATGTAGGGAAACAACTTCATGACCTGGTGGTAGGTGGTGGTTTCTTAAACCTTCCACTCAAAGCAAGAGCAATGGAAGAAAAAATGGATAATTGGGACCTCCTCACACTTAAACACCTTTGCCCTTCAGAAGACTTTGTCGAGAAAGTGAAAAGGCAGCTTACTCAATGGGAGAAAACATTTGGAAACCCCATATCTGATATGGGTTTGATTTCTGTGCTATATAAAGAAATCTTACAACTCAGAGATAAAAAAGCAAGCAGTACAATTTAAAAATGGGCAAAAGGCTTAAATAGATATCTTTCCAAAGAGGAAATACAAATAGCCAAAAAGCACATGAAAAAATGTTTAACATCACTAGTTATTAGGGAAATGCAAATCAGAACCATGAGATATCATTTCACACTTCACAGAATGGCCATTATTTAAAACACACACACAGAAAGTTAAGTGTAAAACTGTAAAATTACCATATGACCCAGCAATCCCACTTCTGGGTATATAAGAATAAAACTGTAAGCAGGGACTCAAACACCGATGTTCATAGTAGCATTATTCACAATTGCCCAAGGTGGAAGCAACCCAAGTGTCCATCAACCAATGAATGGAAAAGCAAAATGTGATATATACATGCAATGGAATATTATTCAGCCATAAAAAGAAATGAAGGTCTGCTGCATGTGACAACATGGATGAACTTTGAAGACACCATGTTGAATGAAATAAGCCAGACACAAAAGAAAAAATATTTTATGATCTCACTAATAAGAAATAGGTAGAATAAGCAAATTCATAGAGTCAGAAACTGGAATACAGGTTACCAGGGGCTGGGGGTCAGTGCAAATGGGGAGTTAATGTTTAACTATTTGAGGTAATGGGAAGTGTTGGTAATGTATGGTGCTGAAGGTAGCACAACATTGTGAATGTACTTAACACCCCAATGAATTATATATTTGAATAGGGTTAAAAGGGGAAATTTTAAATTGTATATAGGTCACTATAAAAAAATTTTAAAATCATACATCTGTACATCACAGTGCACCCTAATATAAACTATGAACTATAGTTAATAATATCATTATAATAATATTGTTTCTTCAATTGTAATAACAGTACCACACTAATACAAAGTGTTAATAACAGGGAAAACAGCATGTGTGAGGAGAGTATATGAAGACTCTCTTTTCTGCATGATTTTTCTGTAAACTTACAACTTGTCAAATAAAAATTTAAAAAATAAAACAAGATAGAAATCATGAGGTACAAGACTATTATCATTTTAATAAGATTGATATATCACAATATCCTGCTGTTTTAGTTTCCTAAGCTGCTTAACCAAATACCATGAAATGACTTGGCTTAAACAATGGGAATTTAGTAGCTTACAGCTTTGAGGCCAGGAAAATGTTCAAATCAAGGCATCATCAATACAGCGGCATTTTGGGGCTAGTTTCTGACAACCCTTGACCCTTAGCTTGTTACATGGCAAGGCACGTGGCGGCGGCATCTCCTGGTCTTTTCCTTCTCTTCAGGGTTCTGTCTTAACTTCTTGCTTCTGTGGTTTTTTTCTCTCTCTGAATTTCATTCTCTTATAAAAGACTCCAGTAATAGGATTAAGACTTATCCTCATTCAAGTGGGTTACACCTTAACTAAAGTAACCTCATCAGAAGATTCTGCTTACAATGGGTTCACACCCACAAGAATGGATTAACTTTAAGAACATATTTTCCTGGGATATCTATAATTCAAACCACCACAACTGCCTTCACAAAAGCTTCATTCTGAAGCTCTCGCTATATTTTTCTATATTTATGCCTCACCAGTTCTCTGAGAAAAGCCATTTTACCCTATTAAAGGAATTGTCCCTGGTTTCTGGGGCAGAAAATAAGGCACTGATCACCCAACCCCTTCCTATAAACTAACTTTTTGTATAAATACCAAAACAGCTAGTACTATTGTTTTCCCCAAGATTGTGTCCTAAACCTGGTAACTCTCAGCCATATGTGTGGCTTTAGATTGTATCCATATGCTTATGACTCCCAACCTAAAACCCATCCCTGAATTCCTAAACTTTGACTGAAATTTCCATTGGATGTCCCACTAAAAATTCATATACAAGCATACCTCGTTTTATTGTGCTTCAATTTATTTTGCTTCACAGATATTGTGTTTTTCACAAATTGAAGGTTTGTGGTAACCTCACGGAGCAGCACAATTTTTCCAACAGCATGTGCTCACTTCATGTCTCTCTGTCATATTTTGGTACTTCTCACAATATTTCAAGCTTTTTTGTTATTATTTTATCTGTTATGGTGATCTGTGATCAGTAACCTTTGATGTTACTATCGCAATTGTTTTGGGGCACCATGAACTGCACCCATATAAGACCGCACACTTAATCAATAAATGTTGCATGTGTTCTGACTGCTCCACCAACCAGCCACCCATGTCTCTCTGCCTCTCCTCAGGCCTCCCTATTCCCTTCGACACAACAATATGGAAATTAGGCCAGTTGATAACCCTACAGTGGCCTCTTCATGTTCACATGTGTCTTACTTTAAATCAAAAGCTAGAAATGATTAAGCTTAGTGAGGAGGGCATGTCAAAAGTCAAGATAGGCTGAAAGCTAGGAATCTTGTGCCAGTTAGCCAGTTGTGAATGCAAAGGAAAAGTTTTTGAAGGAAATTAAAAGTGCTACTCCACTGAACACATGAATGATAAGAAAGCAAAATTGTCTTATTGCTGATTCGAAGAAAGTTTTAACAGTCTGGATACAAGATCAAACGAGCTACAACTTTCCCTTAAGCCAAAGTCTTATCCAGATCAAGGGCCTAACTCTCTTCAATTCTTTGAAGGCTGAGAGAGGTGAGAAACTGCAGAAGAAAAGTTTGAAGTTAGCAGAAGTTGGTTCATGAGCTCTAAGAAAAGAAGACATCTCTATAACAAACATGCAAGATGGAGCAGCAAGTGCTGATGGAGAAGCTGCAGCAAGTTATCCAAAAGATCTACATAAAATAATTGATGAAGGTGGCTACACTGAACAACAGATTTTCATTTAGGGGCTAATGCAGCTGGTGACTTTAAGTTGAATCCAGTGTTCATTTATCATTCCAAAACTCTTAGGGCCCTTAAAAATTATGCTAAATCTACTCTGCCTGTGCTCCATAAATGGAACAACAAAGCTTTGACGATGGCACAACTGTTTATAACATGGTTTACTGAACATGTTAGATTCCTTTCAAAACAATACTGTTCATTGACAATGTTCCTGGGCACCCAAGAGCTCTGGTGGAGATGTGCAATGAGATTGATGTTGTTTTCATGCCTGCTAACACAACATCCATTCTGCAGCCTATGGATCAAGGAGTTATTTCAACTTTCAAGTCTTATTATTGAAGAGATCCATTTTGTAAAGCTCTCATAGATGGTGATTCCTCTGATGGATCTGGGCAAAGTAAATTAAAAGCCTTCTGGAACAGATTCTCCATTCTGACCTTCATGGAAGATTTTGAGGGGTTCAAGACTTGAGTGGAGGAAGTAACTGCAGATGTACTATAAATAGCAAGAAAACTAGAATTAGAAGTGGAGACTGAAGATGTGATTGAATTGCTGCAATCTCATGATAAAAACTTTATTGGATAAGGAGCTGCTTATGGATGAGCAAAGAAAGTAGTTTCTTAAGATGGAAACTATTACTGGTGAAGATGCTGTGCAATGTTGAAATGACAACAAAGGATTAGAATATTATATCAATTTAGTTGACAAAGCAGTGGCAGGGTTTGAGAGGATTGACTCCAATTTCGAAAGAAGTTCTACTGTGAGTAAAATGCTATCAAACAGTATTGCATGCTACAGAGAAGAGTCAAATGATGCAGCAAACTTCATTGTTGTCTTATTTTAAGAAATTGCCACAGCCACCCCAATGTCTAGCAGCCACCACCTTGATCAGTCAGCAGCCATCAACATTGAGGCAAGACCATCCACCAGTAAAATGATTATGACTCACTGAAGGTTAAGATAATGGTTAGCAATATATTATTTTTAAATTAAGATATGTACATCATTTTTTAGATATAATGTTATTATACACTTAATATATCACAGTAGGGTGCAAACATATCTTTTATATGCACTTGGAAACCAAAAAATTCATCTGATTTGCTTTATTGCAATATTCCATTTATTCCTGTGATCTGGAACTGAACCTCAATATCTCCAAGGTATGCCTGAACTCTACCCCCATCCTTAGAAAAGTGAGGGTGTTCCCCAATTATTCTTTTCCATGGGCTTCTCTTCTGTGGTTATCTTTCTTTTCTACCTCCATACCATTTTCCAAAGGTAAGAAAAATTTTGTTGAAAGCCACTAAATTGACAGTGCAACATTTCCACTTGGCATTCTTGTTGGCAGAAGTAGGCCTTGAGTTGTTCGTGGAAAAATTAGGTGACTTCTTAGATTCTTTCTCAACTATGATCTTCTTGGATTTTGACCTGCCTCCACTCATGACTCGTTGCCAGGCTCCTTTGCTTGCAGAGATGCCAATGTGGTCTCTGAGCCTCTGGACTTTAGCTCACTACATTTCTTTTGATGCTTGATTCCCTTCTCTCCCTTTGCCCTTTATTTGAACATCGTCTCACACTGCCCAGAAGCTACTCAGAAGCTCTTGGCCTATATGTGGAAATGTAGTTGCCAAGCCATTTGAAGTCTGGAAGAGGTTTTCCATAAATTCAGGCAAGAGTATTATGGGGACACTGCAGTGGCATTTCAGATGATGAAGAATGTTTCAACTGACTTTTCATTGGCAACATGATTGCTTATAATTCCAGCAGGAAATGCCTTTGCCTTGCTTGTTGTAAATTTAACAACCAGTTGAATTACTGAGTACAGAAACAAGGTACTTAATCTTGGAAATGAACATCACAATGGTTCCTTTTCACAGATTTCTTGTCATTAGCACTTAATTGGTACCAAAACTATACTTCATAGGAAATAAATTTGTGAACTCTTTACTTATTAGCCACTGATCCACACTTCCTCTTCCAATAGACATACCCAAATATATCTAAATTTTTTCTTTCAAAAAAATGCTGTGAAAAGGAAAAATAAATAAATGGGACCTCCTCAAAATTAAAAAAGTTGCGCTTCAAAGGAATTTGTCAAGGAAGTGAAAAGACAGCCTCCTTAATGGGAGAAAATATTTGGGAACTACCTATCTGATAAGGGCCTAATATCCAGCATATATAAAGAAATCTTACATCTCAAAAATAAAAAGACAAACAACCCATTTAAAAATGGGCAAGAGATTTGAATGGACACTTTTCCAAAGAGAAAATACAAATGGCTAAAAAAGTACATGAATTGGGGAGGGGATGTGGCTCAAGTAGTTGAGTGCCTGCTTCCCACCTGGAAGGTCCTGGGTTCGGTTCCCGGTGCCTCCTAAAAGAAACCAAAACAACAGGCAAAACAACCAAAAAAACAACTCAGGGGAGCCAATGTGGCTTAGTTTGAGCACCGGCTTCCCACACACGAGGTCCCAGGTCCGATCCCTGGCCCCTAGTACTTTAAAAAAAAAAAAAAAAAAAAAAAAGTACATGAATAGATGCTCAACATCACTATTAGGGAAATGCAAGTCATAACTACAATGAGATATCATCTTATACTTATTAAACCAGCTGATATTAAAAAAAAACAAAAACAAAAAACAGAAAACTACAGGTGTAGGAGAGGATGCGGAGGAATAGGAACACTCACCCACTGCTGGTGGGAATGTAGAATGGTATACCACTGTGGAGGATGGTTTGGCAGTTCTTCAGGAAAGCTAAGTATAGAATTGTCATATGATCTAGCAATCCCATTACTAGGAATATATCCAGAAGAATGGAAAGAAGGGACATGAACAGATATATGCACACCAATATTCATCATGGTACTTTTCACAGTTGCTGAAAGTTGGAAGCAACCCAAGTGTCCATCAACAGATGAATGGATAAACAAAATGTGGTATATACATACAATGGAATATTACTCAGCTGCAAGAAGAAATGAAGTATTAACACATGCGACAACATGGATGACTCTTGAAGACCTTATGTTGAGTGAAGTAAGCAAGCTACTGAAGGACAAATATTGCATGAACTCACTGATATGAACTAAGGACATTGAACAGACTTATGGAAGTAGAATCTGGAAGATAGGTTACCAGGATATAGAAAGGGAGTAGAAAGTGATGAGCCAATGCTCAATCTGGGCAGAATCTATGA
The DNA here is from genome assembly GCA_026826555.1 of Tolypeutes matacus. NCBI lineage: Eukaryota > Metazoa > Chordata > Mammalia > Cingulata > Chlamyphoridae > Tolypeutes > Tolypeutes matacus. Next base: position 49,714,079 of record JAKSZT010053770.1, on the reverse strand, counting down.
TAAGGTGGATGGGGGAGGTTTGGCAGTGGACTGGGGTGATGGTGACACAGCAAGGTGAATGGAGTTGACAAAGCTAGAGTATGGGCAGGGTTGGGGGGGTTGGACTATCCATAGAACTGGGAGGAGGGCTGGATGAAGAAACAGGTAAACTCTGGGGAGGGAGAGGACTATGTTTCAGAATACAATTGTAGGAGAGTTCTTTTGGCAACTCTGGCAAGGGAGGGTCACTGGTGCAGGATGTTAGTGGTGGGAGGATGTGTGGGGAAGGATGTATGTGGGGCATGCCTCTATGAAAAATGAATGTGTTCATGTGGCATGTGGTCATAGGGTGCTATCTCAGTGTGTGGAGACCCACACAATAACCAACAAAATATTAAATTCCCATCCTGAGGAGTTCTGCTACATTCTCTAATAGAATGGCAAGAATCTCTAGAGTACATAGGCAATGCCTAATAAAAGAAAACATACCAATATACCAAGTCCACAACACTAATGCTTGTTGTTATGAAACTTATTCTTATAAAATTGAAACTCAGCCTAATAATATTTATTGCCTAAGAGTTACCTCCTGAAAACCTCCTTGTTACTCAAATATGGACTCTCTTTAAGCCAAACTCAGCAAATAAACCAACTATCTTACCTCAGGCATGGGACATGACTCTCAGGGAAAAGCCTCTCTGGCACCTATGGATTATTATCAAGCATCAACCAGCGATGCATTTGGAAAAAGACCATGATGAAAGGGGGAAAATTAAATACAAAAGAGTTTTTAAGGCTAAGAAATTTCAAAGTGAGTCAGGAGGTAATTCCAGAGCTTATACTTAGGCACACCTTCAGTGGATCTCACTAACTGCCACAGCAAACAAAGCCTCAAATAAGGATGCTCCTGAGGGTTCTAGAGACATCTGAACACTATAGGCAAGGCACAGAGCCCAGTGAAATTAACACCCCATGGGTAGGCCTTACCTTGGAATATGTGATAACCTATTTCCCCAATGTAACAGAGTTAGACTCATTTATAATTTCCCTACCCATGATTCTTCTATTCCTGTTATTTGAACCTATAATCAGTACAATAGCCATTAAATATATGTCCTAGAGATTTAAATCTTGTCTCTTCATATGCCGGTTGAGCCCTTAATCTCAGCAGAGTTACAACCAACACCTACTCTCCAGTTCATCAGACTCGCCCAGGACAACTAACAAAATAGATGATGAAGAACAACCCCATCCCCAAAAGCAAAGAGTATCTACAACTGCAAGCAAAACAGCTCCTTCCATCTGCCCCATAAAATCTAATCCCTTTCTCAATCTGAAGCAGAGCGGGCATCTTCCCTTCAAAACTGAGGAATGAACAAACATAAGAGAGGAATGCAACTATGGACCAAAGTAGACTTATTATTGTAGTAATGGAAGACCTTGTAACATTGATATAAAGATAGTGGTTACCATAGGTTCTGAGGGGAAGGGAAAGGAAGAATAGGTGGAACATACAGCATTTTTAGGGCATTGGAATTGTTCTGCATGATTTTGCAATGATGGATACAGTCCATTATACATTTTGCCAAAACCTATAAAACTGTGTGGTGAAAAGGGTAAGCCATAAGGTAAACTATAGATCATGGTTAGTAGCAATGCTTCAATATTTGTTCATCAATTGTAATAAATTTATCGTACTAATGTAAGATATTATTAATAGGAGAAAATGTGAGAAGTGAAAAGGAGGTTATATGGGAATTCCCTATATTTTTTATGTAACTTTTCCGTAATCTAAAATATCTTTAAAAACAAAGCAAAAAAAAAAAAAAAAAAAAAAAAAAATAGGGTAGTAAGTGGGACCTCTGTATTTTATGTATTTTATGTAAGATAATCATGTAAACCTATAACTTCTCTAATTAAAAAATTAATAGTGAATAAAGTTCATTTAAAAAGAATACTATAGACTCGTGGTTAATAATAAAATCATTTTCCAGTTCTTTTAATAATTTAATTACACAGCAATATATGACATAAGATTAAGTCTTTTCCTTTATTTAACTTTAATTCCTTTTGCTATTTTTATGCAAAAAAGAGAAAATGTATGAATTTATGTGTATACATACACATACACACAGGGTTTTATATTTCTATTTTTAATTTTAAAAAGGAACTCAAAATATACATATTGTTCTTCAAATTTCTTTTTCACATAATGTTTTGGGGAAATTTTCCAAGTCAATCTTCTGTTTTCCTTCCACTACCCTGTATCCTCAGCCTTCCTTACAAGAAGGGAAGGAGAATTCTTCAAAGTGCCAGAAGCAGGCTAAGGAGATCTCTAGAGAATATGGGATGAGGACGACCATGTACCTGTCAGTAGTTCCCTTATTCATGATTCACACTTTCAGCTGCACATATTCCCCTGCCTTTAGGCCTCATGTACAATGTCCATCCTCCGAGAGGAGTGATGATGATGAAATAAAACTTTTCAATGAGGGCATTGAAAAGGGGAATAAAGCTTACAACTTCTAAAGTATGATCGTAATAATAATGGCCTCAATTTACTGAGCACTTACTATATGTCAAGCACCATGCTCAGCATTTCACTCACATTCTAGCATGAACCCTAAGAAAGGGCAGCTATTATTACTATTATTATAGTGAGGGGGCTGAGACTTTAAGAGGTAAGTAACTTGCTCAAGGTTATCTGACTGGTAATTGGTGACACTTTCAAATATCTTCTACTCATTAAAAAACAATCTACTTAGTACAAAAGAACTTAGAGTTCAGGGAATAAACCCCTATCCTACCCTTCCCAACCTCAGTTCTATACCCCAGAGATAACTTCTTTTAACCATTTCTTGTTTTACCTCTTCTGACAGTTACTTCCACAGGAATAAATTATATGCTTAACTTCTACTTTTGGATTTAACAAGTTTAGACAGAATCTATTAGATTCTAACTATGAAAGATGAGGATTTAGGTCACTTATGTTAGCCCCAAGACCTTCCAATCCCCTTCCCAATTGTTGATCATTATATTATTATTTTCAATTCTTCTTCTGATTGATTAAATTTGTTATTGTGTGATGAAAATTGCTTTCCTTCCCAAGTATGCAAGTAATTCACGCTCATGGTTTAAAAAAAAGCATTCAAGAAACATTTTAAAAGTAAAAAGAAGAAAAAAATAATAACCTGAAATCTTACCACCCTGAGACACTACCCATTAACAATTTGGTGACCATCCTTCCACACATCTCTTTTTTTGTTTTTTTTTTTTTCCCACACATCTCTTTTTGAATAGAGAAACTCAAAGGAATATAAAATATTTAAATGAAATGGAGATCACACCTGAAATTTTAGAAGAGATGCTTAGAGAGTTTTTTATATTATTGCTTCCCCATCAGTCTTCTCTTCAAATTAATCAGTGTTAACAACTTTGTGTATATTCTTCTACACCATTTTGCTTTTGCCCTGAAAATATTTGTACATATATATGTACAACCACACTATGAGCGTTTCTCATTGTTTATTTTTTGTGGGATAATGAATCATATATTTTCCAGAGTCTTGCTTTTGTCACTTAACCATGCCTCGTGGAAATCTCTTCAAAACTACTGATAGAGCTCAAACTGGTTATGTGTATTACTTATTTTAATAAATAGTGCTAATTGCTTTCCATAAGGCTATAACACTGTATTTACATTAACAATGTGAGTACCCTTTCTCCCACTTTCCAAAAGTAAATGCAAGCTCCATAAGACAGAGATTTTTGTCTCTTTTGTCCCTTTTGTTTCCTCAACACCTAGAACAAAGCCTGGCACATGTTAGGTACTCAGTAAATATTTGTTAAATTAAAGAATGTATGAATAAAGAAATGCCAGAAGTAGTTTCTTACTCTTATTCATTTTTGCCAATTGATAAGCAAGAAGTGATACCTCAATATTACTTTAATTTCCATTTTCCTGCATGTTTGTGAAGCAGAATAGTTCTTATGTATTTATTGACCACCAGGTTGGCTCTTGGTGAATTGCTTGTTCAGAGTACTTGTTCATTTCTCTATTGGTTTGTCTTTATCATATTGATTTATAGTTGCTTTTTTGTAAATTATACCTATTAACCCTTTTTCCATTATATGTTTTAAAATTTTTTTCTACAATCAATCGATTGTCTTTTGACTTTGCTTATATTTCTTGCCATACAAAAAATATTAAATCTTTCTATTGGGTGTACTATTTTGGAAAAGAAAAAATAATCCACCTGGTCTCTATATTATACTTATATTCTCTTAAATTCTTTCTGATTTGTATTAGTTTCTTCTTTCAGTAAGTTTGGTTTTGCATTTAAGTATCTAATATATCCAAAGTTTTTTTTGTAGATACAGCTTGCAGTAAGCAATCCAACTGAGTTTTTCTAAATAGTTATTTGTATCAATACGATTTAATGAATAAACCCTCTTTCACAGACGAAATTAAAACACCAACTTATTGTATATTAACTTGCTGATTACTTTAAGAATGTTTCTACAGTCTCTATTCTATCCATTGACTTAGAAGTCTATTTTTCTGCCAATTACATACTATTTCAATTGACTGGCTTTACTAAATAAATCAGTTTCCCCCTCATAACTTTTCTTTTTCATAATTGTGACTATGCTTATTTATTCTTTCATTGAAATTTAACATCATTTTGCCAAATCTCCCCTCCAAAAAAAGTGTGATATTAATTGAAATTACATTAAATTTAAGTATTCAGCTGGAAAGAATTGGATTTTTATCATGCTACTTGCATTTAAGAATGTCTTTTGTTCATTAGGTATGCCCTTCAATAAGATGTTATAGTTTTCTTCATATAGAGCCTATATATTTTTGTTAAATTTATTGCTAAATATTTTTTTGCTTTGGTGGCTATTAACAATGGAATATTTTTCATTTCTATATCTGTACATTCATATTACAGAGAAAGGATATAGAGTTTTACATATTTACCTTATATCCAAGCAGCTTAATAAATTCCCAATCTAAAATTCTTTGGTAGAATCTCTAGAACTTTGTAGAGATACAATTTCCCCCCTGCCCCCACACCAAGATAGTTCCTTCATCTGTTTGCTCATCATTTTTGCATGTTGTCTATTTGTTTTTTCTTTAGAAGGCACTGGAACTGAACTCGGGACCTCCCATGTAAGAGGCAGGAGCCCAACTGCTTGAACCACATCCGCTCCCTGCTCATTTTGTTTTTACTTGTTATCTGCTCATTGATTTGCTCGTTGTCTGCTCATTGTTTTTTCTCGTTGTTTTTGCTTGATGTCTGCTCGTTGTCTGCTCATTGCACGTTGTTTGTCTTCTTTAGGAGACACTGGGAACCAAACCCAGGACCGCCCATGTGGGAGGCAGACACTCAACTGCTTAAGCCACATCGGCTCCCAAGAGATACAATTTTATGATCAGCAAAAGAGATCATTTATCTCTTCTTTTTAAAAAGTTATGCCAATTATTTCATTTCCTCATCTTGTATTCCCTATAATGTCCAATGCAGTGATAACATAATGGTGATAGTAGGTTCCTTATTTTTGTGGGAATCTTGAATTTTATTAAATATTGTTCTTGGCATCAGCTAATATAATCTATATAATTTTTCTCCTTTATTCATGTTAACAGATATTCTGATTTCAAACCATATTTGCATTGCTAGCATAAAAGGCTACTTGTTAGTATTGCATTATAATTTTGCTGTACTGCTAGATTCAATTTGCTAACACTTGTATGTAGAATTGTTGCACTATAATTATGAATGAGATTGGTGTACAATTCTCTTTCTTGCACTATCTTTATCTGCTTTTGCTATTAAACTTAATGCTGACCACATGAAATAAATTATTGAGATTTTCATGCTTTGTGTGTCTAGAATAGATGAAAAACATTGAAATTAGATGTTTCTGAAACCTGGTTCTGGTACCTTTTGTAACAAAAGATCTTTATTCTCTTTTCTATTTCTTCTATAATGATTGATCCATTCAAAATTTTAACTTATTTTTGAGACAATTATGTTAATTTATATTTTTTAGCAAACCATCATTTTTCCTCTAGGTTTTCAAATTTGTTACTAGAGAATGCATTCTCAGCTATTTTGAACTTCTTCATTTCTGTGCTTATTTTCTTATTTTGTCAGCCATAACCCTGTATATTTTTGTTCTCTCTGTCTTATATTTTTCCCTAATCATGATCTTGAGGATACTATTTTCTTTTTCAAAGAAGCAATTTTTATATTTATTTTCCATTCTATTATTTCTTCCATTTTTATGAAATTCAGCTTTTATTTATGATTACCATTTTTTTACTTTCTTAGAATTATTTTATTGTTGTTTTGCATTTTTGTAAGATGGATACAAAATACCTTTATTTTGGTGTTTTATCCTTAATACTAAAGTCACTTAAAGCCACAATTTTGAGGGCCGCTGGGCCTCAGCGCGCAGGCGCGGCGGCGGCGTGGTCCCCATGGAGCTGCCGTAGCGGTGTCGGCGCAGCGGCGGGGGTCCGCGATGAGCTCTGCCGAGGCCGACCGCTGGGCGAGGCTGCTGGTGCTGAGCTTCGTGTTTGGGTGCAATGTCCTCAGGATCATCCTCCCGTCCTTCTCCTCCTTCATGTCCAGGGTGCTGCAAAAGGATGCAGAGCAGGAGGCGCAGATGAGAGCGGAGATCCAGGGTATGAAGCCGTCAACATGATGGACGAGTTTGCCAGATATGCCAGGCTGGAGAGGAAGATCACCAAGATGACTGATAAGCTCAAAACTCATGTGAAAGCACGGACGGCTCAATTAGCCAAGATAAAATGGGTTATCAGTGTTGCTTTCTATGTATTACAAGCTGCACTGATGATCTCACTTATTTGGAAGTATTATTCTGTCCCTGTGGCGGTGGTGCCAAGTAAATGGATAACTCCACTTGATCGTGTAGTAGCATTTCCTACTAGAGTAGCAGGTGGCATTGGAATTACTTGTTGGATTTTAGCCTGTAACAAAGTTGTGGCTATTGTGCTT
>JAKSZT010053770.1:49559160-49706194 GCA_026826555.1 Tolypeutes matacus | reverse complement strand
AGTCACAATTTTGTACAGTTGTCATTGAAACAGAAAGGTCAATTTGTGACATGTATGTACCAACCAACATAATATCAGATTTAGAAAAAATGTGTATCATTCTGGAGAATCTCAATACTGCTATTCCTGATTTGCACTCTTGATATATTTTTTGTTCAGATTGCCAGTGGGAACATCACAATTTTCTAACAACTTCAGTACTTTGAAGATCTAGTGCTATTTTTAATCCAGATTTAGAAAGGAATTTAATTTCAATACCACTAGTAGAATTTGAAATTTTGTTTTTTAATATCATGCAATACTACTAAAACAATTAAACTAACTGACATTAACTTGTGCTTTTTTTCTTCCTCCATTTAAAATGTTATTTTGGGGGCAAGCCTATGCTGTTATAGTATTATTTACTTATTTGAAGCTGTTAATTTTTCTCTGTTTTATAAATGTATTCATGAGACCATAAAAAAAAAAAAAAAAAAGCCACAATTTTTCCTCTGAACTTCCTTAGCTGACTCTCAAAGGTTTGAGTATGAGGTAGTCTCCTTTTCATTGCTTTCTAAATATCTTGTAATTTCAGTTATAATTTCTTCTTTGATTCAAGGATTAGAGGATGTTTGTTTAATTTTAAGCAATTAAGATTTTATTGTTCATCCTTTTCAATTTCTAATTTCATCAGATAAGGATTAGAGTATATCCTATAGAAATCTCTACTTTAGGAGAATAATTTTCATTAAGGTTTTCTTTGTGGCCAAATGCAAAATTTGTTGTAAAGAAAAAGAGAGAAATTTATCCTCTATTTATTGGATGCAAAGTTCTATAACTGTCTATTTTTTAATAATATATTTTTATTTATTTTTATAAAAGATACTTAGATTACATAAAATGCTACATTAAAAAATATAAGGGATTTCCATATGCCCCACTCTCCACACCTCCCAGTTTTCCCCACATTAACAACTTCTTTCATTAGTGTCGTACATTCATTGCAATTGATTAACACATTTTGGAGCTTTTGCCATTAATCATGGATTTTAGTTTACATTTCAGTTTACATTCTCTCCCACTCAATTCTGTAGGTTATGGCAAGATATATAATGGCCTGGATCTGTTGTTGCATGTCATTTAGGACAATTCCAAGTCCTAAAAATGCCTCCATATTATACCTCTTTTTCCCTTTCTCTGACTTTAGCACCTCCAGTGGCCACTGTTGCCACATCTATACCTGTCTATTAAATAAGCAAAGATTCTTCTGTATTGCTGCTTAATTTTGTCTAGTATATCTTATTCCGAAAAAATGCATTAAAATCTCTATTATTGTGCTTTCATCTCAACTTGTTGCATATCTAATCATGGTTGTTTGATAAAATTAGCTGCTTTGTCATTTGGTACATACAAATTTATCACTGTTAGGTCTTCTTCACATGCTGGGTTTGTTTGTTTTTTTAATGATGCTACAATGTCTCATTTTCCCTGATAATAATATAATCACTGTTGGGGGCAGGGAACCCTTTGTTAAACTTCAGATCACCATAATATCATAAATGGCATGTCAGCACACAAATGATAAGACTTGTTATCTTCCTAAATTGTTCATTTAATTTCTTCAGCATAACTGTCCTAGGGGATAGACAGTCTTCAGTATATACTTCGGGAGGCTGATGGTGAGGAGTGTATAGGAAGATACTTAACTTTCCTGGAAAATTGTTTTCCTTTCAGCCTCCCACCCTTTGTTATACCTGGTGAATCTGAGGCAGACTCAATCTGAGTTTCTGAAGGGTAAAAAGAGAGGGGAAGAAGGAGGAAAGTCAGTCTAAAGGCATTTCCTTGCTTTGGGGAAAGTTCAAGATCTGTTATACATTAATATTCCCGGGGACACAGGATTGGAAAAAGACAAGTGGCAGCATGTGAAAATCTTAACAGAAGAACAAGGAACATACACTTTCTCTTCATCTTGTCCCTCATAAGAAGGCTTCTGTGAAGGAGATTACTAGTTAACTCAACTCTTTCTGTTTCCTGGCAACATAGCTGTTTCTAGTGTAATATCAGGGCAAAATTAGTGCAAATTAGGGGAATCTGTGGAACATAAAGGCATGTTGGTTTTTATCAAGTTTAACAGTGGAAAGATGGATTCTTCTTTTGGTTCCAGCATTGACTATGGGATCCTCATCTGAAATAATACCTCAGGGTTAAAGGTATAGACTTCCTTGATTCAAATCCTCATTCCATCATTTAGCAACTTTGGGCAAATTACTTAACCTATAAACTTCAGTCCTCAATCTACAGACAAAAATTATATCATTCCCATCTCTTGGGAGGCATAAATAATGTAATACTTATTTATGCTTACGACAGCTCCTGCCACCCAGGAATGCTTCTTGAGTGGTTGCTGTGGTTGCTGCTGTCATTCATATAGCTATCTAACATCACCATGCTCCAATTTTCACATCTTCAAATGCAATGGGTGCGAGTTAATTGCTATCTCCTTGGAAATGTGCATATGTAGGTTTACTCTGCCAGTCTTCCTGGATTAGGTTTATTTAAGACTCTTGTTGTCTAACCTGATATCAGTTCTGTCCCATTATCAGCTCCCTGCAATGTTTCATGCTTAGCACTTTATAATCACTATAACCCAGCCAATAACCAGAACATCACTCCTCTTGCATTGCACTCTCTGCAGCAATAGATTTTTACTTTTCTTTAACATGTTTTTCATTGGAGTTTATCATTCATACATAAATATACATAAACAATAAGTGTATAGTAAAAGTTGTAACTTACAAAACAAACTTGCATATCATCATACGGGGCTGCCATATATTACCCCACCAACAACACCTTGCATTGTTGTAAAACAATTGTTACAAACTATGAAAGAGCATTGTCAAAATACTACTACTATCTATAGCCAATATCATGCCTGCTATACTTTTTAAAAAAATATTTTAAAAGATACTTAGATTACATAAATGTTGCACAAAAATTACAGGGATTCCCATGTTCCCCTCCTCCCACACCTCCCATAACCTCCCACCTAAACATCCTTCATTAGTGTGGCACATCACCAGCAATGGATATACACATCCTGGGGCTTTGCCACTAAGCATGGACCATAGTTCACATTATAGACCACACTCTCTCCCACACAGTTCTGCATGGTATATGCTGATGTAAAATGGCCCATAGCTGTCATTGTAATGTCACTCAGGATAATTCCCAAGTCCCGAAAAAGCCCCTGTATTACAACTGTTTTTCCCTCTCCCTGCCCCCAAAGCATCCAGTGGCCACTGGCTCCACATCAGTGTTGTAATTTCTTCCATTGCTTGAATCACAATATGTCTACAACAGAATACCAGTAAGTCTACTCTAGTCCATAGCTCTTCCTGCTATATATATATATATTTTTTTTTTAAAGATTTTATTTATTTATTTATTCATCCCCTCCCCCCTGCTGCTTGTGCTCGCCGGGTCAGCCGACCACGCGGGCAGGCCTGCCCTCACCAGGAGGCCCCGGGAACCGAACCTGGGGCCTCCCACATGGTAAACGGGAGCCCCACTGATTGAGCCTGCTATACTTTTGAGTGAAGGGCTTATATGATTCTTCTGGCTCCAGAGCAGAGGGAGGTTCTGAGGGAACCATTTCTTTTTGTTTTCTCTAAAACCAATAAGAAAATATACTGCTGTTGCTATTCACTCTGTTTTCCTTGCTTCTGTAGAATAAGTTTGTCACAAGCCTTAAATGTTTTTAATATTCATTTTGACTCAAAGTTGTGGTTTTGTTACATGTGAAATCTTTGAAAGTTCAGCCAAAAATGCATGCAAATGTGAACATTCTGAAGTTTCTCTTTATTCTGATTTTGCTTAAGTTTTTTGCTTTAGAGAAATTATAACAATGGTAGTTGCCTCCTTCAGTATTTGTTAGATGTGTGAAGTACTGATAAATGTCACAATGAAGGTTTTATTTTTTGAGATTATTACTGTAGGTAGGTTAGTCTTTACCACAAGTGAGTCATTTTTAAAATGTGCATTTTTTTAATGAGTGGCTTTTACAAATACATCATAATAAATTGTACCGCTATATTTTTTTAAAAATAGGGGATGATGTGGAAGAGGAAGGAGGGTACATGGGAATCCCTCATAATTTCGATGTAACTTTTCTGTAATCTAAAACCTCTTTAAAAATAAAGTTTTTTATATTAAAAAAAAAGAAGAAAAAAAAAAGGGAACTCTGAACTTATACAAATCCCAAACAGGCACTGGGAAAGTTATTGGCCTTTTCTAAGGAGGTTGAAAATCAGATTTAATCATTGACAAAAGATGAACCTGAAACATTTTAAATACTAAAAGCAAGCACTTAGCTGACGTTTGTGGAGGGAGAAAGGAATGAGATTAAATAGGGCTTTCAAAAGTTATAGCAAAAGTTGAGGGGGTAGAAACTTTGTAATATACTTATGCTATTTGCACTAACATGTCAAATAGTTTTTTTTCTTTAGAAAACTGCTCATATGCATGTTGCTAATACAAATTTGCAGACTGATTCCCCCAAAATCATATGTCTAATTAGAGTTTATTGGAGTGGGCAATAGTCATCATCCTGTCTATACTTGTCAGAGTTCAGAGTAAATTCTTCAGTCACAAAATGACACCAGCCACCTTGCAAGAGTCCATGTATTCAAACAGAGAGGACAGGCTTTGAAGTCATGGTTGGCTCTGAAATCTGACTCTTTGACATGCTATCTTGGTGACTTTGACATGATTATATACTCCTCTAAGCCCCAGTTTCCTCATCTGTAAATTTCATAATAGCTATTTAAAATATTATTGCAATGATTGGAGATAATGCTTGTAAAGGACCTGAAACAAATAAGATACTTAAATGGTAGCTATAGCATAAATCATGTGTGAGGATGGGTGGGCGACATACTTGAACTCTGATATGATTAACCATGAAACTTTTCTGTAAATATATAATGATTCCAAATAAAAAGTTTGTTTAAAAAAACAAAACACACACAAACATACACACAAACAATCTACTAGATTCCCCTGGCTAGATAAAGCAGAAGTGGGGTGTAATATAGGACATTAAGTGAAGGTTTCCAAGGCTAAGGAACAAAGACTCAAACCATACCACCACACTCCACTCACACCAGGAACTTGACTTTACCACTACCACTGGTAGCACCATCACCAGTGCTGCTCACGCCTCAGAAACTCAACCTTGTAAATACTGGAAAATTACCACTACTGCTCCTCCTACCACCTACCACCAGCAAAAATGGAAGCTGCATTGATAGCACCTTCAGTCAAAAGGCTGAGTCAAATGTAACTTAGCTGCAAGGGAAGCTTGGAACTCAATTTCCAACATCCCCCTTGAAGAAGCATGACTCATCCTGTGGGGTAAATAAATCAAGTATCCCAAGTTGGATGTGGTGGCTTGGAGTTATATACCCCAGAAAAGTGTGTTCTTTCTTAATCCATCCCTGTAAGTCTGAATCCATTATAAATAGGACCTTTAGATGAGGCTATTTCAGTTAAGGTGTGGCCCAACTAAATTAGGATGGGTCTTAATCCTAACACTGGAGGTCTTATACAGAAAGCCACAGGAGAAGAAATCAGAAGTCAACTGAACCTGGAGGAGAAAGGATAAGATATTGGCATGTGCATTGCCATGTGACAGAAAAGCCAAGGACTATGGATCACAGAGCACCACAGTCTACAGAGAGAAAGCATCGCATTGCCAACACCTTGATTTTGGACGTTCCCTAGCCTCAAAACTCTGAGCCAATAGCTTCCTGTTGTTTAAGCCAACCCATTATATTGTATTTGTTTTAGCAGCCATGAAACTAATACAGTGGACAATAGAATAAATACACTAGTTTCTATTGTCCATAAAACTAATACAGTGGACAACAGAATAAATACACTAAAAAGAAAAAAGTTATTTAGAAAGGGTGTTTAGAAAGATATCATTAATTTCACAGAGAGGCAGAATTTACGAATACAATAGCAATGCAACTTAATGAAAGCCTTCATTAGTTTAACATCTATTAGGTGCCAAGCTATGCATATACATTATCTCTAAATTTCCTAACAACCCTGCTTGGCAGGTATTACTATCCCCATGGTATAAATGACAAAACTGAAGACAGAGAAGTTAAACATGATAAATATCACACAGTGAGCAGGTCTGCCGGACTCCTTACCTTCTCCGTAAAGCTTCTTTCAGAATGCCACGGAAACAGAGCACCTGAAATGAAATAAACATTTCTACATGAATAATGTAGTAAAATGTGTTTAAAGTTTAACTGTTTTTATTCAGTTTTCCATAAATAATTGTTTTGATTCCAAATGCCAAACACCTGTTCCAGGCATTGTTGTAGTAGAAATGGCTAAGCCCAGCATAAGCAAAGGAACAAGAAGAGATTAAGAAAAGTGCCCCCCGCAGAGAGGGTCACAGAATGTGGAATGTGTAACTTTAGTCACAGGGGATCCAGAGGTTCTACCTTGCCTCAGGAACACTCTGGAGGATCATCTTCCAGAGGATGGGAAGATTGGAACAAGCCATCATTGTACTGTTTTACTCCTCCTCTGTGGGGAAGGCCCTGCTGATGACACACAACGAAATGGCCCTGGCATTTCTTAAACTCCCCACATGTTTATCATCAGGCCACTGTATATTTTTTACCCTGTGAACTGCCATTAGTTTTTCTGCCAAATATTTAAAAATTATACCTCTGTGTTCAGGCTGAATAGCAAATTCACATAATCTATGAACATGAAGATGGCAGTATAATTTGTTTGTCTTATTTGCCATATTAAATCTCTCTTTTTAATTGTCTTGGAAGATTTCAATGAAGCGGGCTTGTTTTTACATAGTGTGTATAGTATAATGTGGTTCAAGACCCGTGAATAAGGCTTTCTTTAATGTAAAAATGAAAGCATGCCAGAGTGATATATTTAACATGCAAATTGGATCATGTGACTCCTCTGCTTAAATGCATTCAATGGTTTTCCATTGCTTTTAGAATAAGATCCCAACCCCTTACCACAATGAAGGGGAGAGAAAGATTTGCATGCCTGTTATTTATTTTGTCCTTGGCTTTCTAAGCCTGAGTGAATTTTCCTGCCTAACTCTGTAGCAATTAGCTTGTTATTAGGATCCAGGAAATACATTTCAATTCGATTAAAATAATATTCATTAAGTGCCTATCATGTACCAAGATCATTATAGATGATGGGGATATAAATTTAGATAAAACAGGGACAATCATGCAGTCTGATGGGGAAGGCATGACTAAATAAATCATTACAGAACAATGATATACATGCAACAAAAGTGCATTCAAGATGGAGAGGTAGCACAAAAGTAGGGAATAACTGTTTGGGGAGGTAGATAGCCAGGGAAGACCTCATGGAAGACTTGATGGCTAAATTGGGCTTTGAAGGACGAAGTCAACAAAGCCAAAAAAGACATTCTAGAGAGAGGAGTCAGTATGTTAAAGGGCCCAGGAGAATGAAACAACATTGTCCATTTAGAAACTGTAAGGATTCTCTCATATTGGGCCATAAAATATTTGGGAGACATGGGCACATGGGAAAGACAACGCTGGGGGTAGATGATGCAGACTTGAATGTTATGTCACATCTGGTTGCTAGTCTTCAGCCAATGGTTTTCAACTATTTTTGAGTCTATGGTAAATATATGATAGAAAATAATGTGGCAACACATCAAGTACAAAAAAAAACTATATGAAGATACATAACATTGGGTATATATGTGTATACGGAGATATGTAAATATAATGAATGTTTATATTCTGATAGTAATAAAATGATGTTCCATAATTTTGAACTTTGAACTTTGAATTTTGTTATTCAAAAATACAAATATGAATCAATTTACATTTTAAAGTGATATTTGAGCCTATTTTTAGCAAACTACCTTGGTCCCTAACACCTCAGCCCATCCTAAAAATCACCTTCGGGCAATTCTCTTACACAATGATTGCTTCTTTTTCTCCCTGAGGGAATTTTCTGATGGTAAAAACATACTCTTCAACCTGCAAGAGAGGCAGACTAGAAGTGCCTAGCAGTTAATGCCCCAAGGTGTTAAACAATGAAGGAAGGATGTTGGTAGGAAATACTCTTGCTTCCTCAATCCTCAAAGAATCAATTCTAAGGTTTGTTTCCACACCTCCTTTCAGAGGTCCCCAGCAGGACAGAGACCCCATTGTCCACAGCAGTAACCCCCCATCAGTGGGCCCTGTAGTGGCTTTTGTCCTTTCCCTGACTCACTTACCCACCCCTCACCATAATTCCTCAGATTCTCTCCCAAATGAACTCTTGAGCCCAAATCCTTGTCCTAGCGTATAAGATGTTAATCTATTTTATTAATATTAAAAGAAAAACCTATCAGCCTCATTTCATGCTCAAGGGAACTACATTCACTTTCCTTTTCACATATTTTAAGATCATAGAGGATTATAAGAGTTAAGAATACCAGTTCACACAGAAATGGGCAGAAAACTATAGAAGATTATCACAGCATAAATTTGGTCACCTTACAGCACTATATTGCTCTTTGGGTAGAATTGTTTACTGTTCTCACTGAACTTTCTTCCACACTCCAAAGACAAAAATATCTCACCATGTAGTCTCAATTGTAGCAGAAACAGATTTCACACATTGATCTATGAGGCCTAGTGGTCACAAATCTACTACTCCTTACCAGCTATAAGCAATGAGTAGTTCTGGAATAAGCAATGGTTTCAAATAAGGAAATGACAGCAGAATTTTGTTTTACAAAGATTGCTCTGGAAGCCAGAGTGGAATGTAATGAAGGAGAGTAGGAATCAGGATAATCAGTTAGGAGACCATTTGTAATCAACCAGGTTAGAAAAAAGTAAGACCTGAATTCAGGCAAGAAATTGGAGACTAAGAGATAGAGTAGAGAGAAATCATAGTTCTGTATTCCAAAGCAAGGGCAAACACAAATGTGTCTAGGTAGAATAAACCTTTGTTCCATCAAGTTTTTGTGATTTAAGACTAAGTTCTTACAATAGACAACATACAGAATTCTATGACTACCTTGAATAGTCTCTAGGGATGGGACGTCACTTCTTAGGGAGAGCTATTGATGAATTTTACAAACTATAGAAACTACTGAAAGTGTATGTGGAAAAACACTAGAAGCTTTTTGTGGAGAGATGGTTTGCAGCTTTTATCAAATAGTCAAAGGAGTTCAAGATTCAAAGAGAAAGCTTTAGCTTAAGAAAGGCAAGAGAGAAAAAGGGCTAAGATGGTGGCAAAGCAATGGGCTCCAAGAGTCAGCTCATCCTATAGTGCAGTTAGTAATCACCCAGAGCTATCTAAAGCACCTGTGTGGGGGCCCAGGAGACCAGATGAGCATCCTGCAACATCTATGAAATAATGGAAGGAGGCCAGTTCCCATCTTCCACTGGCCACACAAGGTGCCTTAGGAGCTATTCTGTGGCTGGAGTTGGAATCTCCTTCCCCCCCCTAAAAAAAAATGGGGAGGAAGAGACAGTCAAGCACTGACTTCAGCTACTGATTAGTAAATTCAGCTGGCTAAAGTATAATCCTAAGAACAGCTAAAGTTTGAATCTGTCCAAGTCAGAAAGAGGCTGGCCGCCATTTTAACTCTGCCCCAAGCATGAAGGGAAGCAGAGCTAATTGAAAATCACAGTAAAGGTAGGAACTGGCTTCTTTCCACCCAGATTGGATTGTAGCCCAAGCTTAGGTCGCAGCTCCACCTCCAGCAAGGAGGAAGCTGGTGGGAACTGAACCAACCTCTCCAGGAAATTGCAGGTGCTTTGGGCTGGCACAGATTGGATACTCAGACACCTGTAGCTCCATCCCTACCCCCCAATATGATAGGAGAAGGCTGGTGTTTCCCCAGCCTCTCTGGGAAAATGCAGGTGTTTTTGGCCCACATGGACTGGTTTGTTGAGTGCCTTTGATTCCATCCCTGCCCTCCTCCATAGGATAGGAGGGGGCTGGTGGTTCTTCAGCCTTTCTGGGCAACGGCAGGCATTTTTAGCCCACACATACTGGATACATGGACACAGGCAGCTCTATCCCCACCCCCAATAGGATAGAAAGGGAGTTGTGTTTCCTTAGGCTTTCTGGACAACTTAGGTGCCTTCAGCCTACACATACTAGTTTGTTGGGCAACTGTGGTTCCATCCTCACCCCTTAAAGGGCAGAAGGAACAGCACTTTCGGCAAACACAGATTAGATTGTTGAGCACTCCGGAGGGTCCTTCCCCACCCCTGGTAGGGAGGAGGGGTGTTAAACCTGTTAGTCTACCTAGCCAGCTGTGGTCAATTTTTATTTGCATGGATTAGTTTGCTGCCTATACCTGTAGCTCCATCCCTACCCAGGCAGGGGAGGAAGGGGCATGAAGCTTCATCATTCTCTCCAGGAAACTGCAGATGGTCTTGGCCTGAACATCTTGGATTACTACACATGGCTGTGGCTCTGTCCCTACCCCTGGCAGAAGAGAAAAGTGGGAGAAGCTTCATTGGTTCCTGGGACAATGCGGGAAATTTCATCCTCCACAGTTTGTAAGACCAACCTCATCCTTGCTTTTACTACACAGCCAGCAAGGGGAAAAGGGCAAGAAACCCCTAAACTAAAGAGAGAAAATACACCCAGAATAAATATATCTAGTAAGCCAGATGCCAAGACACCAACAAAAAATTACAGTCCATACCAAGAAACAAGAAGATATGGCCCAGTCAAAGGAACAAGATATGCCTCCAGATGACATAAAGGAGTTGGGACAACTAATCATAGATGTTCAAACAAATCTCCTTAATAAATTCAATGAGATGACTAAAGAGATTAAGGATATTTTGAAGACATGGGGTGCACACAAAGAAGAATCTGAACGCATACATAGAAAAATAGCAGATCTTATGGGAATGAAATACACAATAAATGAAATTGAAAAATACACTGGAGGCATATAACAGCAGATTTGAGGAGGCAGAAGAAAGGATCAGGGAGCTTGAAGACATGGCCTCTGAAAGTGAACATACAAAAGAACAGATAAAAAAAAAAGAATAGAAAAAATTGAAAAAGGTCTCATGGACCTAAATGATGGCAAGAGACATGCCAAAATACATGTCATCAGAAGGAAAAGAGAAGGGAAAATGGTCAGATGGAATATTTGAAGAAATAATGGTTTTTTAAAAATTCCCAACCCTATTGAGGAAATAGATATCCATGTCCAAAAAGCACAATGTACTCCCATCCAAAGAAATCCAAATAGACCTACTCCAAGACACATACTAATCAGAATGTCAAATGCCAAAGAGAAAGAGAGAATTCTGAGAGCAACAAGAGAATAGCGAAGCATCACATACATGGATGCATCACATACAAGGGACACGCAATAAGATTAAGTACCAATTTCTCACCAGAAACCATGGAGGCAAGAAGGCATTCATATGATATATTTAAGACACTGCAAGAGAAAAACTGCCAGCCAAGAATCTTATATCCAGCAAGATTGTCTTTCAAAACTGAGGGCAAGTTTAGAATATTCACAGATAAACAGAAACTGAGGGAGTTTGTAACCAAGAGAGAGCTTTGTAGGAAATACTAAAGGGAGTACTACAGCCTGAAAAGAAAATACAGGAGAGAGAGGCCTGGAAGAGAGTCTAGAAGTGAAGCTTATATTGGTAAAAGTAACTAAAAGTATAAAAAGAGTGGTGAAAATAAAATATGACAGATAAAACCCAAATGTCAAAATTGAGTGAAGTAAGAACTGCCTTTATAGTAATAACATTGAATGTTAATGGATTAAATTCCCCAATCAAAAGACACAGACTGGCAGAATGGATAAGAAAATAGGAGCCATCTATATGCTGTCTACAAAAGACTCACCTTAAAACTAAGGACACCAATAGATTGAAACTGAAAGTCTGGAAAAAAGATATTCCACACATGCAGTAACCAAAAAAAGCTGGAATAGCTATACTTATATCAGATGAAATAGACTTTAAAAGCAAAGTTGTTATTAGAGACAAAGAATATCATTATACACTAATAAAAGGGGCAATTAACTAGAAGGAAATAAAAATCATAAATGTATATGCACCTAACCAGGATGCCCCAAATTACAGGCAAACACTGTCAAAACAGAAGGGAGATATAGATGTCTCTACAATAATAGTTGGAGATGTCAATACACCACTCTCGGCATTGGATAGACCATATGGGCAGAGGATCAATAAGGAAACAGAGAGTTTGAATAATATGATAAATGGACTAAACCTAATAGACATACAGAACATTGCATCCCAAAAAAGCAGGATATACATTCTTCTCAAGTACTCATGGATAATTTGAGTCAAAAGCAGATCTCAATGAATTCACTGAGATAGAAATTATACAAAGCACTTTCTCTGATCAAAATGGAATAAAGTTGGAAATCAACAACAGGAGAAAAAAGGAAAATTCACAAATATAGAGAGATTAAACAACACACTCTTAAATAATAAGTGGGTCAAAGAAGAAATTGCAAGATAAATCAATAAATAACTTGACTCAAATGAAAACAAGAACACAACATATCAGAACCTATGGGATGTAGTGAAGGCAGTGCTGAGAGGGAAATTTATAGTCCTCAATGCTGACATTAAAAAAGAAGAAAGAGCTAAAATCAATGCCCTAACTACACAGCTGGAGGAACTAGAAAAAGAACAGCAAACTATTCCCAAACAAGCAGAAGAAATGAAATAACAAAGATCAGAGCAGAAATAAATGAAATTGAGAGCAAAAAACAGTAGAGAGAATTAACAAAACCAAAACTTAGTTCTTTGAGAAGATTAACAAAATCAACAAAACCTTAGCTAGACTGACAATGAAAAAAAGAGAAGACTCAAATAAATAAAATAAAAAGTGAAAATAGGGAATTACTATTGATGCCACCAAATAAAAGAGGTCATAAGAGGAGACTATAAACAACTGTACACCAACAAACTAGACTGCAGTGAAATTGAAAAATTCCTAGGAACATATGGAAAACCTACACTGACCCTAGAAGAAACAGAAGACCTCAATAAACCAATAACAAGTAAAGAGATTGAAACAGTCATCAAACAACTCCACAAAATGAAAAGCCCAGGACCAGATGGTTTCACAGGTGAGTTCTACCAAGCATTCAAAAAGATTTAATACCAATTGTACCCAAAATCTTCCAAAAAATTAATCAAGAAGGAACACTACCAAACTCATTCTATGAAGCCAATATCATCCTAATACCAAAGCCAGATAAAGATATTAAGAAAAAAGACAATTACAAACCATTTCCCTAATGAATAAGGATGCAAAAATCCTGAACAAAATATGTGCTTATCAAATCCAATAACACATTAAAAAAATTATTCATCACAATCAAGTGGGTTTTATACCAGGCATGCAAGGGTGGTTCAACACAAGAAAGTCAATCCGAGTAATACACCACATTAATAAATCAAAGAAGAAAAATCACATGATCTTTTTGATTGATGCAGAAAAGGCATTTGATAAAATACAGCATCCTTTCTCAATAAACATACTCCAAAAGATAGGAATTGAAGGAAACTTTCTCAATATGATAAAGACCATATATAAAAAAACCACCACTAACATTGTACTCAGTGATGAAAGTCTGAAAGCTTTCCCAATGAGATCAGGAGACAAGGATGCCCTCTGTCACCAAAATAATGCTAGAGGTTCTAGCTAGAGCAATCAGGCAAGAAAAAAAAATAAAAGGCATCCAAACAATAAAGGAAGAAGTAAAACTTTCACTATTTACAGATGGTAAGTTTCTATACCTAGAAAGTCCCAAAAATCTACAACAAAGTTGCTAGAGCTAATAAACCATTTCAGCAGAGTGGCAGGATACAAGTTTAATACGCAAAACTAAGAGGTGTCTCTATACACTAGTAATATGCAATCTGAGGAGGAAGTCAGGGAAAAGATTCCATTTATAATAGCAACTAAAAGAATCAAATATTTAGGAATAAACCTAATGAAGAACGTAATGAAGCACTTGTATTCAGAAAACTACAATGCATTGCTAAAAGAAATTTTTAAAAGCCCTAAATAAATGGAAGAACATTCCAAGCTCATGGATTGGAAGACTAAATATAGTTAAGATGTCAGTTCTACCCAAACTGATATATAGATTCAATGCAATCCCAACAAAAATTCCACCAATGTTCTTTTTAAAATTGGAAAACACAATCACCAAATTTATTTGGAAGGGTAAGGGACCCTGAATAGGAAGGAAGAGCAAAGTTGGAGGTCTCTCACTTCTGGACTTTAAATCATATTACCTAGCTACAGTGGTAAAAACAGCATGGTACTGGCATAAAGATAGACATATAGTCCAGTGGAACCAAACTGATGGTTCAGAAACAGACCCTCACATCTATGGTCAAGTGATTTTTGACAAGGCTGCCAAAACCACCCAGATGGGGTGGAAAGTATATTCAAAAAATGGTGCTGGGAGAACTGGATAGCCATATCCAAAAGAAAGAAAGGACCTCTATCTCACACCTTACACAAAAATTAACTCAAAATGGATCAAAGGCCTAAATATAAAGGCTAGAACCATAAAGGTCCTAGAAAAAAATGTAGGGAAACATCTTCAAGACCTGATGGTAGGTGGTGGATTCTTAAACCTTACACCAAAAGTACGAGCAATGAAAGAAAACATGGATAAAGGGGACCTCCTCAAACTTAAACATTTTTGTGATTCAAAGGACTTTGTCAGGAAGGTGAAAAGGCAGCTCACTCAATGGGAGAAAATATTTGGAAATCATAAATCTGATAAAGATTTGATTTCCATTCTATGTAAAGAGATCATACAACTCAAAAATAAAAGAGCAAGCAATCCAATTTTAAAATGGGCAAAAAACTTAGAGACATTTCTCCAAAGAGGAAATACAAATGGCCAAAAAGCACATGAAAAAATGTTCTATATCATTAGTTATTAGGGAAATGCAATCAAAACAACAATGAGATATCATCTCATACTGCATAGAATGGCCATCATTTAAAAAACAAAACAAAACAGAAAACAGTAAGTGCTGGAGAGGATTGGAGAAATAGGAATACTTCTTTACTATTGGTGGGAATGTAAAATGGTGCAGCCTCTGTGGAAGACAGTTTGGCTATTCCTCAGGAAGCTAAATATAGAACTGACATATGATTCAGCAATTCTTCTACTAAGAATATATCCAGAAGAACTGAAAACTGTGATGCGAACAGACATTTGCACACCAATGTTCATAGTGGTGTTATTCACAATTGCTAAAAGATGGATACATTCTAAGTGTCCATTAACCAATGAATGAATAAACAAAATATGGTATATACATATGATGGAATACTATGCTGCTGTAAGAAGAATTGAAATTGGGACATATTTGATAACATGGATGAAACTTGAAGACATTATGCTAGGTGAAATAAGCCAGACACAAAAGGACAAATATTGCATGGTCTCACTATTATGAACTAAATATGAAGAATACATGCATGGTGTTAAAACCTAGAGAATAGGTTATTAGGAGGCAAGAGGAAGGCTAAGAAGGGCTACTGATGCTTAATATATGTAGAAGTTTTAATTAACTTCACTGTAAATGTGTAGAAATGGATAGAGTTGCTGGTAACACATTATAATGAGTAGAACTAACACAACTCATTTATAAATGGGATTGTGGCTAAAAGGGTAGTCTAGGGATGTAAATGGCAATTGAAAGAAAGCTAGAGAATAATCTAGGGAACTTAATAACATAGTGAACCCAGAGGTGGATGAGAATTATGGTTAATAGTACAAATACAAGAATGTCCTTCTATGAACTAGAACAAATGTACATCACTATTGCAAGGTGGTAAGAATGTGGAGAAGCTTGGAAAAATGCAATTAATGTAACTTATGGACTATCATTAACAGCAATACTGTAATATTCTTGTATCAACGCCAAAGATGTACTGTGTCAATAATAGTGGTATATGGAAAAAATATACTAAATGTATGCTATAGACCATTGTTAGTGGTAATAGTCTCATGATATTATCTTATAATTTGTAAAAAATGTTCCACAATAATGTAGTGTGTTGGTGGAGGGGTGTTGTATAGGAATTGCACACATGAGCATGATTGTTTTGTAAGTTCACAACTTCTCTAATAAAAATATATATTTTTAAAAAGGCAAGTGCAAACTTCAGATAAAATTAAAGAATATTTTTGGGGGCACAGTGCAAGACAAGTGGGGTTGAGAATTAAGAGTGTCTGAGTCCCTCCCCTGAGCAAGCCAGTCTGCCCTGGGAAGGCAAAGCCATCTCCCATAGGTGTTAAGGCAGGAAAAGTAAGTGAGAGTAATTGGTTAGGAACTTGAGGTAGAGACACAGCATAAGAGCTTTTTCAAGTGTGTGTTATCCAAGCTGATTGGGGAAGTCAGCACCGGCTCCAGGCTTTTTAGAATGCATAGAATGGAACTGTTTCCAAATATGGAAAAAAGGAAGCAGCATTAATGGCTCAGGTGCCAAAAATAACCAGAGAAAGTCTACTGGTCAAGGATACTGCTAGCCCACATAGTGCTTTGTTTATGAATTTTTAAAATTCTCCCTCCTTCCTGCAAGGAGATGCCTCTTGAGATAGGACCCACAGCTTAGTGTGAGAGGTACAGCCAGGATTCCATCCCCACACACTCCCTCAGCCAGGTATCCTTGTACAGGGCACAACCTGCACAACCAGACACAGCAGCCCTGCCTCTGGCACACATGGACATTCGAGTCACATGTCAATGCCTCCTCCCACATCCTTGCCATCTTCCCTAGCCACCCTCTTTTCCTTCCCCCATACACCAACAGCCCCAGAACCCCGCTCTCCCCTTCCAGAATGTACTTGGAAAGGTAGTGACACAGAATGCCCTAGGATATTCTCTACACCTTCCCCATCTCCTAGAAGAAAATTTCACTGGCCATCTTTAACTTCCCCCTAGCAGGCTTCTTAGAGACAGAGGGCCTTAAACCATCTTCCCGATCCCACCCCTTCTCAAGACCATTCTTATTACATTTATACTCTGCTGCTCAGATTTTCCCTGATTAGTCCCTAGGCAATGCTAATGTCCCTAGGACCTTCTCTTTTCTCATTTTATCTTCTTTGTTTCTTCATATTGCTTTTCTTTCTTGCCTTAATGCTGTTGTCTTTTATTTTCTCTGAGGCTTCTGGGTGATCTTCATATGTGTCTTCTTTGAAGAATCATGAACTTAAAGCCAGACAACTCTGGAGGTAAAATAAGACCACCATGAATGTCATCATGTGGTAGATGACTGGCTCAGCCTCACAGTGTACTGCCAAAACTCCAGAATGCCTGTTTCACCTAATTCCTCCCAAATGGTTGTGATCAAAGAGGGCATCTGATGTGTGTACGCCAAGGCTTCTTTACTGCCCATTGACACCTATCATTTCCTCCCTCTACCATTGTTATTTCCTATTGCTGGGACCATGACTGACATCCTGCCAAAGTCTACAAGACATACCCACGATTGCTCCTACCCAGGCCAAGGCTGGCAATGTCCAATGTCAAAGGCACTGCTGTCTGCCCTGTGGGTGCAATCTGCCGTTAGGCCAGCATCCATGCTACTAACACCTTAGACTTTCAATATCTCAATGCCCTTCTCAATATATTCCCATACTGTATCAAGAATTAATTCAATGAATGTGCCACACTAATGAAGGTTGTTGTTTATGTGGGAAGGTGTGGGAGGTGTGGGAAGCAGGGCATATGGGAATACCTATATTTGTTGTGTAACATTTGTATAATCTAAGTATCTTTTTAAAAATTAAAATATATATATTAAAAAAAGAATTAATTAGCCTACTCTGTAATTCTTGTTATTGACTAAAGTTATTAGAATGCAAACTGCCAACAGTTTGGTAAATTGTAAAGTAAATTTTGGTTAACATGAAAAAACACTGAATATTTGTGATTCTAATATCTGGGTGAAACCTGAGTAAAGAGTAAGTGGTATCCCTCCCTCCCTCCCTCCCTCCCTCCCTCCCTCTCTCCCTCCCTCCCTTCCTCCTTCCTTCCTTCCTTCCTTCCTTCCTTCCTTCCTTCCTTCCTTCCTTCCTTCCTTCCTTCCTTCCTTCTCTCCCTCCCTCCCTCCCTCCCTCCTTCCCTCCCCTTCCCTCCCCTTCCCTTTCCTTCCATTCCCTTCCCTTCCCTTCCCTTCTCCCTCCTTCCTCCCCTTCCTCCCTATCTCTCTCTCTCTCTTCCTTCCTTTTTAAGAAAAAAATATTTTGGAAGTTAAGAAAGAAAAATTTCAACATAAATTCTAATTCTTCATAAACCTTTGCTACCACTGACATTCAAACATCAACATATAAGCGCTATTGACTACTTTTTATTTGCCAAGAATCATGCTGAGAGTTTCACAAGCATCATCTCATTTCATCCTCATAATAACTCTTGGAGATATGTATTCTCACTTTCCTCAAAACCAAGTCCACCTGATATCAAAGCCCATGTTCCTAACTGCTATATTGGTGCTTCTTAAACTTAAATGTGCATGGAAACCACCTGAGGATCTTATTAAAATGCAGATTCTGTTTCAGGAGACTGAGACAGGGTCTAAGATTCTGCATTTCAGACAAGCGCTGGGTGATGCTGGTGGTGCTGCTCAGCTGACCACCTCCCGAGCAGTCATACTAGGTTAATTGCTGGCCTTGGGATCTATTTGTCCAGGAAAGCAAGAATCCTAATTTTCTAAATGAGTGGTAAAATTGCCAGCTCAATTTAAATTTTTCAGAAAATTTCTATTCTCATCTAAAATTTAAAGCAAAAAAAATTTGAGTAAATTTCAAACTTTTTCTAGTAGCAAAACTCATTTCTCACAAGAAATTTAACATACAATTTTAATGTGTAAAATTGCTAAGAACCGGGCTGCTTTAATTGAAGAAAAGCTGTTTTACTTGAAGGAAACACTGTTTCTTCTATCTGCCCCTGTCAGTCAACCAGGTGGCTCCTGAATTACCGGGGTGGGGGGTGGGAACGACACAATAACAATGGTGAACATGTGTTTGTTGAGTGTTTGTTATGTGTGAGGTTTCCTGCTAAATGCTTCATTAGCATTGGTTTGCTTAATCCTCCTAAAAAACAAAATGATATAGGTACTACCATTTTCATCCTATTTTAAAGATAAGGAAATGAGAGAAAATATTTGGAAACCACATATCCAATTTCCATGCTATATAAAGAGATAATACAACTCAACAATAAAAGAGCAAGCAATCCAATTTAAAAATGGGCAAAAGACTTAAAAAGACATTTCTCCAAAGAGGAAATAAAAATGGCCAAAAAGCACTTAGAAAAATGTTCTATATAAGTAGCTATTAGGGAAATGCAAATCAACAATACAATGAGGTATCATATCACACCTCAAAGAACGGCCACTATTAAAAAAAATAATAGCAGAGTGGGTGTAGCTCAGTGGCTAAGCGCCTGCTTCACATGTACAAACTACAAGTAAATGGAGAGATAGGAACATTCCTTCACAGTTGGTGGGAATGTAAAATGGTGCAGCCTCTATGGAAGACAATTTGGTGGTTCCTTGGGAAGCTTAACATAGAACTGACATATGATCCAGCAACTCCTCTACTAAGAATGTATCCAGAAGCACTGAAAACTGTGATGCAAACAGACATTGGCATGCTGATGTCATCGGCATTATTCACAATTACTAAAAGATGGAAACAACTCAAGTGTCCATCCACCAAAGAATGTATAAACAAAATGTGGTATATATGTAGGATGGAATACTATGCTGCTTTAAGAAGAAATGAAACTGGGACACATATGATAACATGGATGAAACTTGAAGGCATTATGCTGGATGAAATAAGCCAGACACAAAAGGACAAATATTGTATGACCTCACTAATATGAACTAATTATGAAGAATAAATACATGGAGTTAAAACCTAGAGTATAGGTTACTAAGAGATAGGACAAGGGTTGAGAAGGGGTAATGATGCTTAATGTATGTAGAATTTTTAATTAGCTTGAGTGTAAAAGTATGAAAATGGATAGAGTTGATGGTAACACATTATAGTGAGTAGAGATAACACAACTGGTTTTTAAATGGGATTGTGGCCGAAAGGGAACTTAAATGTCAATTGAAAGACAGCTAGAGAATAATCTAGGGACTGAACAACATAGTGAACCTGGAGGTGGATGAGGATTGTGGATAATAGTACAAATACAAGAATATTCATGTATGAAGTAGAGCAAATGTGTGTCACTATTACAAGGTGGTAAGAATATGGTGATACATGGGAAAATATAATTAATGTAACTTATTTGAATTATAGTTAACAGCAATATTGTAATGTTCTTGCATCAATGTCAAAGAAGGTACTATATCAACTCTAAGAGTAAATAATAGGAGGGTTTGTGTGGTTTTTTTGTTTTTTGACTAAGGAAAACTTTTTTGGAGTAAGGAAAATTTACTAAGGCAATGACTGCACAACTCTGTGATGAAACTGAGAGCCACTGAATATAAACTTTGGATAGATTGTACAAGGCATAGGACTGTATAACACAGTGGACCATGTGATGGAAGATGGACTGTGATTAACAGTACAAATATGGGAGTGTTCTCTCATGAGCTGTAATAAATGGACAATACTAATACATGGTGTTAATAATAGGCAGTGAATGGAAAAAATAGCAAATGTATGCTATGGTCCACAATTAGTGGTAATAGTTTGATGATGTTCTTTCATAATTTGTAACAAATGTTCTACAACAATGTAAGGTATTGGTGGAGGAATGATGTATGGGAATTCTGCATGCTATGCATGTTTGTTTTGTAAGCTAACAACTTCTCTAATAAAAAACAAGCTACTTAACTTTCCAAAAGTCACCCAGTTATTAATAGATAAAGCTAGGCTTTAAACCTTTGTCCCATCCAGGATCTAAGCCTTAACCCCCCATGTGAACTGCTCTGAGAGTTTTCGGGGTCCAGCTTTGCATTATTCTGGGTGATATTGGAAAATGAGGCTCTGCATTCAACACAATTCCCTTTAGAGCATGGACTCTGTGTTACTTGCAAGGGCAGATCCAAGTTTTGTGGGGACCCTCTCCAAGAAAAAGAATACAAAGTTAGGAACAAAATTAGGTGTAAAACTTAATGTTTGTTTAGAATGAGGTAAGAAATCATCACAAATTAGCTGGTTGTAAGCTGTCTTTCTCTCTCCACCAAGAAGACCTTCCTGAAGCTTCCAGCATTCTCAAGACTCCAGGAAAGTGAGAGGCCTTGATGCTTAAACTTTATTAGCTTAACAGTAAATCTGCTATACTTTCTATCATACCCTAGGAAAGTATGATACAAGCATTAGGCCCCCTGAAAACATTCACAGGATTGGATTAAATAAAAAACAAATCAGTAGTACAACATCTTTAGGATGGGACAATAGCTCCAATGTCTTTGCTTAATTAAGCTTTCACTAGGTTCAACTTGTTCATAGTCATTTTGAGTACCTACTACATACAAAGTTCTCTGGTGGGTGCATTTAGCCAAGAGATGGATGTTTAAATCATCAGGGAGAGTTTGGAAAAGTTTTAGTGAACACTATAAAAGTGGGCAACTTTGAAAGACTGCAACTTGCTCAGATATGACTTTGACCAATAAATAGAAAACGAAGGAAGGAAAGCAGGAGCTAGAGAGAGAAAGAAATATAACCAGATCACAGAAAGGCAAGCCCACAACAAGATCTACATCAGCGGTAACAAACTGGTTGCTCCAGAACTGATATAATCCACAGACACATTTTGTTGGGCCCAAGCAGTAAGTGATATTTTAAAACAGAAATATTTTACCTGGGGGGTGGATATGGCTCAAATGGTTGGGCGTCCATCTCCCATATGGAGGGACCTGGGTTCGATCACCAGGACCTCCCAGTAAAATAGAAAGAAAAATATAGAAGGTGAGCAGGCCATCAGGCCCCATGAGCGGGTGCACTGCCAGTCCCCGCCGAGCCATGCAGCAAGATGACGATATATCAGGAGAGTGACACAAGGGAGAGCCAAGACGAGACGCACCGAAGAACCGGGAACTGAGGTGGCGCAGGTGGTAGGATGCCTCTCTCCCACTCTGGAAGTTCCCAGGATCAAATCCCGGTGAAAACAGGAAGAGAAGGATGAGAAGAGAGGGCAGGAAACAGACACAGAGAATTGCCCATCGAATGGACACAAAAACAGCAAAAACAGTGGGGGAGGTTAAAAATGGATAAAAGTAAATAAACAAATACATCTAAAAAAGAAAAAAAGAATGAAATACTTCACTTGAAAATTCACATTTCTCACATATCTGATTCCTGAGTGGCAAAAAAACTTGGCTGGAGCTGATCAGATACTAGCCCCCTTCCCCTTCCAACAGCACACATAGTCCTTCCCAGATCCTCTGTCTCCCCAGCCCTGAGGATGAGTGTCAACTGCCCTTTATCAGCCCATGAGTGCTCTTGCTTTTCTTATGAAAGAAAAACATTTTATGGTACCCATGTCCCATCAAAATGAGAAAATAAGAGACAGATGAAAAAGAAATTCATGTTTCAAGAAAAGCAAATGAGCACATATATTTAGCTTCACGCATATTTGTTGACTGTCTTGTCTCAAGAGTTTTCTTGAATTTGAAATGCTTAATATAGGATGCCTTTCTCCAGCAACTCTGTCCTTGACACCTGTGGCCAGGCAGGAAAATGACCATAAAAGAGGACAGGACACTTCAGGACTACAGGGTATCTAGCATTTTCCAAGGGAACCCAATCAAGGCTCCTCCTCTCACCTCTTCTCCACCTCTGCTCTCCTGCCTACCAAAAATAACACCACAGTGTCAGGTTTCCTTCATCACAGTCCAATCCTTCTTTATGCTCTCTTAGAGACTGTCTTGGGTTTCTTGGGTGTAAAACTCAGTTAAATTTGAATTTAGCATACTCGTTGGAGCATACTAAAAATATAAAAAAATAAAAATACTTACCTGGCAGGGGAGATACCATGATCATGAAGGTGGTCTTCCCAGGGCGAGGCTTATCCATTGCACTCCGGATGTGCTGACCCCTGCAATTTCCCCAAATATGGGAAACTCAGTTGCATAATTTGTGATAGTGGGGGACTGCGTTTGTACTCTCCCGTCTAAATAAATTAAAAAATAAAAATAAAAATACTCATTTAGTGTATTCATTATAACATATTAAAGGTACACACACACCTCACAGACATGCTAAAAAAAAAAAGTATTCTTTATCTGAAATGCAAATTTAACTGGGTGTCCTGATTTTTGTTTGTTGCATTCTTTTTGTTTGTTTTGGATTGTTGGGTTTCTTTTGCTAAATCTGGCAACCCTACCTCTAAGATATCTTCCGACCTGCTCAAACATCAGCCCAGAGACTGAGTCTTTCATCTTTTGTGGGGAAATGCCCAGTGCTCCTTTCCAAAAGAATCCACTATCTAGAGTTAACGTCCCTATTCACTCTAACACCATAGATGTCCATTGTAATGTCCTGTCACTTTTTTTCTGACATAGCAATAATAATAGATCCCTCTCCTAATATTCATCTCTTTCTATCTTTCCCCAATCACCAAGGACAATTTCTGTTCAGGACAATCCCTGAACAGAAATAAATTTGCAAAAGAAAGTTCTTCCCGTGGACTTTTCCCCAGCACCATCATCTTCCCAGCTACAACCTCAAATGCTTAGGCTGCATCTTAAAATCTTCCTTAGTAATTTAGTAATTACTAAGGAAATTAAGTAATTTTTCTTTTATTTCCTGCGACTCAGCCCCCCTCTTTAAATTTTTTCCAATCCTGAAACACCCCTTTCAATCTTTTCTTTAAAACATAAGGGACAAGACTCTATGCAATTACAAACCTGTCTCCTTTTATATAGTAGGATTGTTTTGTGATAAAACATTTCTAGAGCCAAAGTCATAATATATGAAATATTTGCTGAGGCAGGCCCAGATCTTATGAAGTCATCACAATTGGATCTCTGGGTACTTTCTAAGCATGAAAGGAATAGGCCTGTGCACCTCAGGAAGGCTTGGTTATTGTTTCATGTCAGTGAGGGCAACAGATGAAGGGACTCATTTTGTCACTATTGTTCCCAGAGGTTGATGAGGTTTCAAAGGCTCTATGAGCCCCAGCAACTCTGGCCTTTCCCAGTCAATAAAGACTCTGAGACCTTTTCAGGTAAAAGCAGGTACTGGTCTCTTATATCACAATATTGCCATAAAACTAAGAGGAAAAGGCCACAAGAGTTGGAGGTCATTTTGAGAACTAAATAATTCAAGATCTATAACCTAGAACATGAGTTTCCAAACTGAGTCGGGAATTAGCATGGCCCATGAAGAACTGTGGAAGCAAGAGGAGACACACAAAATTCTCAGTACCTGAGCTTTATCAACCTTGTGCCCTCAACAGAACTGGTTTTCAACTGCACAAGAAATCAGTCTATTCATATCACCATTTTTTTTTTTTTTTTTTACTTTTTATTGTGGTAACGAATATACAATTCAAAATTTCCCATTTTTACCACTTTCAAGTGTACAATTCAGTGGTATTAATTATATGCATGATGTTTTGATAATAAATGATATTATATATATATACTATCCATCTTAATCATCTGCATATTTGCCAGACTTGATTATTTCCAAAATTAAACCCATCCTCCCATCAAGAAGATATATGTCCCTTAGAAATATTCAAAAGTATGTGCCACAGTATGTTTATGCTTTCGATCTTTTATTAGTTATCCTTTTACTCTGAGCTAAATGACTTAGCACAATTAGGTTTTGCCCCATTAAGATTGTAAAATATGTAAAAATATGGTTTTTTTTAGTGAACATTGCAGTGAGGTTCATATCATTTGCCAGTGAGAGGATTTTCATTTCTAAACTAATTTAATTGAAGCACCTGTTTTGTAGTACTACTTCTGTAATAAGTATGCCTCTTCAATGTCCTTCTGAAGTTTATGCCATTCTAAAGAGCTAATGAAATAAATAGAGCTTTACATTGTCTTTTTTTTCTTTAAACTTTTTATTTTGAAATGATACCAAACTTACAGAACAATTGTAAAAAAATACAAAATCCATAGAGAAATTTCAACATACCCCTCACCAGATACCCAGACCCACCAATTTTAACATTTTGGAGCTTTCCCTTTTTTATGACAAGTTTTAAGAAACAAATCTGTGAAGAAAACTAAGCCAAATTAAAAGGTCCCAAGGTAGCAAATAAATGGTTCCCTGTATACATCATTGATATTCAGCTATTGATTATTTTGTTTGCTTGTGGTTTTTGTTTTGGTGGTTTGTAATACCAAAGTTTCTTTAAGGATTTTGACTTAGGGGGCACTTCTCTTCACCCACTGAGGCTATTGTGTTTTTGCCTAAAAGTTAATGAAATGCCTCCTAACACCATGGTTTCTATGTAGTGCTATTTTCTCGATTAAACTTTTTTTTCCAGAAATTAAATGTGTCCAAAACAATTTAAAATATGCTTAGAGATTTTAAGTTTGTAAATCTGAGTTTTATGAAGGTGAATTAAAATCAACTGACTTTTATACAAGTCACATTAGCATAAGAGAAGGCAAAATATTCATAAATCTGAAAACAGCATAAAGATATAGATGAGCTGAGATTCTAGTGCAGGAAGAATTTTTAATTCAAAGGCATCAGTTAGGCACTGCCTATTCATGTGTGCTCCATGGTGATGAAACTCAGTGAATTTGTAAAAAATGTATTCAAAATTATGGAATTATATTATATAAGAGCTAGACTAATGGCTATAGTAGTACAGTCTAAAACTCTTTAGTGGCAGATGAAGAAGCTGAAAACCAGAGTAGGTATGTGATTTATCCAAAGTCACAACTTAGGGCAGAATAGGTTTAGGGGCCCATTACCAGACTCCAGACTACCCCCCCCCTTTTTTTTTTTTGCTTATAATCACTTAGACAGTTTGATACATGCTATATGCTTGAATTCCTGGACTATAGATGCTGGAAAAGCTAAAAGCTGCATTTCCCAGGCTCCCTTTTAGCCAGGATTCTACAAGTGACCCAGTAGAAGGAAAGAATAAACAGCTTAGTTAAACTTCTTGCAATATCAATTATGGAAATGTATCCATTGCAGTTAAATGAGGGAACCCAGGATGTTCCTAAGTATGTTGTACCTAATTGAAGAGATGGTTTATTTATTGTATAACCTGGAATTTATGGACTGAAGCTGCATTAAAGAATGGGAGTTACACATACAACCTTCTGGGTGCTAGGTGATCAGCAAAGTGTTTAAGCTGAGTGACCTGGCACCCTGTGGTTTCCTATTTGATGTGATCTGGATTCACTTCAGTTTCTTGTCATTTCTTGTGACCAAAACATGTTCCATGCAGTTACTGGGACATCAGAAACTGCACCCAAGGCCTCAGTGATGCTTTTGCCCTGAATGTTCTCTTTCCTATACCCTTTCTTAAAGTTAAGTAAAGCATTGGACTGGGTAAGCCTATTGTGCCTTGAAAATTTGAATGACAATCCAAACTAGAAACCCCCTTGTGGGATCTGCCAAGCAGATCCACCTGTGTGTGACTTGGAGGCAGATGTAGGCACCAGTGACAATGGCCATGTGCAAAGCAATAAAATCTTCTAGAAGGCACAATGGCAGAAGTACCTGGCTTTTTCTGGGACAACTTCAGTTGGCTTCCTAGTGTCCAGTCTCTAGCCTCATAGGTGAGGGCAGCAAGCTATGGCGGCAAAGTTTCTTCTATTATAACCAACCAAAGGATGCATGTCCGGGCTCACTGTTCCTGGCTGTGTGGATTCTGTGCCAACCAAAACCCTTTAAATATACATCTTTCTACTAGCCAGAGGGGACTGTTTTTCTTCCATTCAGAACCCTAGCCAACAGAGTTAGTTGATTTCTCTCTCTCTCTCTCTCTTTTGCATTGAAGTGATTGTTCTGAGAATTGTACCACTTTCGGCTTTAAGACCTATGTAAAACCCTGATCTGAGTTAAAGCCATCCCACCTACGGACTCCAAGGTGCAAGATTTGTTTCTGAGGCTTTTTGCCTAAATTCAGAAGCCCCCACAAAGCCGCCCACAACTTGATGGAGTCCTCGCTTCCTGCCTGCCCTACCATCCCCCCCCACCATACACACACACATGAGGTTTAGTCAGTCAGACAGACAGACAACCACTTGAAGAAGAAGGGAAACTGAATCCAATGGTTAACTCTTGCTTGGACCCCCTTGGCCCTGAGAGTGTTGGATAAGCAGGGAGGCCTCTCTGCCTCCATGAAACATTAAAACAAGCAGCCAAGGAGAAAGATTCAGATGAACAAGTCATTTCACCAAAGCCCTGCTTTGCCCACACAACAGAGGAGGGGGAATGGCAAGAAATGCAGTAAAATGGTGCCCTCCCTTCCACCGTGCCGAGGTAAAATTGCTTCACTCCGACTCTTGTCAGACCTCACCCAGGGCAGCAACAAGGCCTGGGCTGCAAGTGTCAATGGAACAAGTAGCCAAAATATGCTTGTGGGCCATCTAGTAGTATTGGGGGCATTGTGAAAGCTACAATGAGAAAAAAGAGAAAGATGTGATCCTTGCTCACAAGGAGCTTGTAGGTAAGAGAAATCTGAGTGGAGCTTCGGACAGTGTTAGAGGAATTCTGGAGAGACAGAGATCTCTCCAGAGTTGGAGACCAACTCAGCTAGAGAAAGGGGAATGGACTGATTCAGGGAAGGTAGGGATCATGAGGTCTCTAAAAATGAACAGGAATCATTTGAGAGAAGAGGAAGAAGGGAAAAGGGCCCTTAGAGCAAGGGGATGTGGTCAGAAGAAAGTACAAGCAGTAAAGTACAGAGGAAAGAGGAACAGAAGGGGAACTGTGAGTGGGTGGATTTGTTTCTTAAAGAAAAAGGATTATATGGAGAAAGGAAAAAATATTTGGAATGTAAAGGAAAATGGGCTTGAACAGAGTCCTAACTCTTTCATTCTGCTATTGTTCTGTCTGTTCTCAAATGGAGAAGGGCAATAAAGCAGCAAGTAGTAAGACTTCTCTCATTGTCCAGCTGCCTCCTTTGTGTATCTGAACTTAGGACTCACATTGTATAGCTATGGATATATATAATTATAACCTATAATGCCGCAAATGAAGACAGTGATATGGCTATTTCTAATTCTGCTATTTGTGGGTATGGAAATGTTGCCATCTATTTATTCATTTATTCTATAGGCATTACGTACTCAATAGTAACTAATTATTAATTACAACTGAGCACTTATATGTGTTTGGCCAAATGCATTAGTGTATGTGGGAGACAGATAATTGCCGCCCTTTGTACACAAACAGAACCAATTTTGTGTTGGGACTGACCATGAGTCCAGCTAAAAGTCTATATTTTCCTTGTGGAGGGTGGTGGGTGACATCAAATTGGACAGAAGTAGTTGGCTATGGGACTTTGGGGAAAGCTTCTTAGAAGGGATGCAGACTCAGTCACTGACCCTTCCTCCTCCTGCTGCCTGCAACATGGACAAGTTAATGGAGCTTCTCCTGCTGCATTATGTTAGCATGAGGGTAAGAGCCAAGCCCTAACGATGACAGAACAGAAAGCTGCAGTAAGCTGGGTCTCTGATGGCAACGTGAAGCAGCCATGCCAAGTCCTTTACTGCCCATTTCTTATCTTCTTGTAATAGGAGATAAAAATAAATAAATAAATGCCTACTTACCTTGTTTAAGCTGTTGCTATTTAGGTTTTCTGTGAGGCTGCTGACCTCAGTACCAAACTGACACAATGCCTTATTTCATTTACTCCTCATCACACCATGACCTTAACAATGTAAGAGCAGGAAGAACCTAGTACAAACAACCGAACAACAACAAAAACCCTTACTACCAAACAGTTAAAGCACATTCTAGAGTCCAAGGTAAAAGGAAAAACCGATTTCTGCTTTTCTCCCTTAATCATTTATCAGCCCATACTAAGTACTTAGATGGTCAAATATAAGACCTTCCTTTTTTTATACTTATTAATTGTTCTTTCATTATAGAAGTTGTGGGTTGACAGAAAAATCATGAATAAAATACAAGGTTACATATACCACCCTATTATTAACACCATGCTTTGGTGTGGCACATTTGTTGCAATTGATAAAAGCACATTTTTAAAAAGTACTGTTAACTATAGTCCATGGTTTAACTTAGGGTTCACTGAGTGTGTTGTGTAGTTCCATGGATTTTTTTTTTTTTTTTTTTTTTTTTTTTTTTGGTAATTTTTATTCTAGTACCACATATACAACCTAGAATTTCCTTCTTAAAAAAAAAAATAGGGAAGCGGCTGTGGCTCAATCAGTAGGGCTCCCGTTTACCATATGGGAAGCCCCAGGTTCGGTTCCCGGGGCCTCCTGGTGAAGGCAAGTCCGCCCGCATGGCGTGGTTAGCTGACCCAGCGAGCACAAGCAACAAGGGGGGGATAAATGAATAAATAAATAAAATCTTTTAAAAAAATAAAATAAAATAAAAGCTTTAAAAAAAAAATAAAGATATTTAGATTACATAAATGTTACATAAAAAATATAGGGGATTCCCATATACCCTGTTCCCCACACTGCCCACACTTACCCACATTAACATCCTTCATTAGGGTGGTACATTCATTGCAATTGATGAACACATTTTGGAGCATTGCCACTAAGCATGGATTATAGTATAACTTGTAGTTTACACTCTCTCCCACCCAATTCTGTAGGTTATGGCAAGATATATAATAGCCTGTACCTGTCATTGCAATGTCATTCAAGGACAATTCCCAAGTCCCAAAAATGCCCTCGTATTACACCTGTTTTCCCTCTCCCTGACCTCAGAACCTCCAGTGCCACTGCCTCCACATTAATGATATAAGTTCTTCTATTGCTAGAATCACAATAAGTCTATAGTAGAATACCAGTAAGTCCACTCTAGTCCATAGTTCATTCCCCAATCCTGAGGATTCTGGGATGATGATGCCCACTTCACCTCTAATTGAGAGGGAACTTCAGTCCCATATGGCTGATGGATGGGACTCTCTTGCTTGCAGATGTAGACTCTCTCAGTTCCTTGGTATGGTGGTTGTCCATCATTACCTCCTTGTTAGTTGTCCTGGGTGAGTCCAATGATCTGGAGAGTAGGTGTTGCAACTCTGTCGAGGCTCAGGGCCCAGATGGCACATGGACAGCCCAAAGATTGAAGTCTCCTGGACGTACACCTACCAACTCCAGTACCAATTATAGGTTCAAACAGAAGGGACCAAAGAGCCATGTGTAGGAAAACCACAACTGAGTCCAATTCTGTCACACTGGGGAGCACAAACCCCAAAGTTGGGCCCACTAACAAGGCACCAAACTCATGAGCTATCTGCCCTGACCATAGTGCCTGGGTGTCTCCAGAGCCCTCAGAAGCCCTACTATTTGGGGTAGTGTTTAATTTGGCAGTCAATGAGATCCTGCTGAGATATGCTTAAGCGTAACCTCTGGAATGAACTCCCGACTCACTTTGAAGTCTCTTAGCTATATAAACTCATTTCTCTTTACCTTTTCCCTCTTTTGGTCAAGGTCTTTTTCCAGTTGCATTGCTAGTTGGTGCTTGGTAGTAATCCCTCGGTGCCAGGGAGACTCATCCCTGGGAGTCAGATCCCACACTGGGAGGAAGTTATTGCACTTATATCCTGACTTCAGCTTAGAGAGAAGCCACATTTGAACAACAAGGAGGCTCCCAGGAGGTAATGCTTAGGTACCCTATAATACTATGCTAAGTTTCAATTTCAAGAGTAAAGGTTCATAAGCACAGTCATCAATATCAAGGGCCCATCAGTGGACCATCCTCCTTGACTAGCCATTGTCTCTGTACTTGGGGGATTCTTGCTGTTCCATCAGAGAATGTGGCAGAGGTCCCCAGGATGGGAATTCAATATTCTTTTGGTTATTGTGTGAATCTCCACCCACCATGACAATGTCCCATGAACATTTGAACACATTTATATGCCTTAAATGTATGCCCCAGGTGAACCTCCTCCCGTGTATCACCATCACTTATACCCCACACAAATGGTTCTCCCCTGCCACAGTTGTAACCCTTCTGTGTTCCAAAACTGCTTAAAAAATGAAGCCAATAAAATAGCCAAGTACAATTAATAAGAAAATGAAATAATAATGATAGTTTTAAAAATAGGAAAGAGAATACAAAAAAGTAGAAAATAAAAAATTGGGGATAATAAAAAATAATGAAAAAAAAATTTTTTTTAATGTTTTTTTGGCCTTTTTGCCTTTCATCACTGTAAGATCTGTTGTCCTGTACATACAGTGGCATTTTCTTCCATTTATTCCCCTAATGTTTTACTTTTTTCATTTTGTTTTCAAAGAAATTTTAGTTCACAGCAAAGTCATGTGCAGAATATAGAGGACTCCCATATATCCAACCTCCTCCCCCTTTCCCCCTTCCCCTATTAATAACCTTTTATATGTGGACGGCACATTTGTTACAACTGATGTACAAATATTGAAACATAGCTACCAACCATAGTCAATGGTTTACATTATGGTTTACATTTTGTACCATACACTTTTATAAGTTTTGATTAAACTTAACATGGCCTGTATCCATCACTGCAAGATCATGTAGAACACTTCCATTGCCCTCAAAATGCCTCCTGTTCCATCTATTTTATTCCTCCCTTCCCCTCCCCTCGGGACCGATGGCAACCAACAGGCTTCACTCTTTGCAGGATCAGATTCCTAGTTACTTGCAACAACACTGAGGGCTTGACATGCTAGTCTGTCCTCCCCTATTGGGCACCACCCATGCTCTTGAGAGACTCCCACCCCTCTATCTGAGAACATAGTGGGCTTCCCCAGGATGGGAGTCCAACACCTTCCCGCTCATTATGTGGGCCTCCACTCACTGATATAACACACCATGTCAAGATGAACACTCACACACTCCCTAGAAGCCTGCCCCAGGAGCGCCCTGTCCCAAATGCCTCCCACATCCAATGCCCTAAACCAGTAACCCCACCTTGCCCTATTGCCAAAAGAGCATTCCCACCATTGTAGTTTCAACCACGTACCCACCAATCCCCAGTGTTCACCTGCTCCCCCCAACCCTCCCCCCAGTTCCATGAACAGTCCAATGCTCCCTGCACACCCTACCCCCCTGACATAGCTGCCCTGCCTAACCCAATAGTATCTGCATCATTGTCATGTCCTTCCACTGCATAACTACGCACTTCCACCTATCATAGATTTTGCCCATATGGGCATTGGCTCACAGCCTTCTTCTCCCTTTCTATTTCCTGTAAACCTATCTTCCAGACTCTAGCTCTGTGAGTATGCTCAGTTTGCTTAATTCATATCAGTGAGGTCATGTAATATTTGTCCTTCAGTGCCTGGCTTGCTTAACTCAGCATAAGGTCTTCAAGATTCTTCCATGTTATACCGTGTGTTAATACTATGCTCCTTCTTACAGCTAAGTAATATTCCATTGTATGTATATACCACACTTTGTTTAACCATTCATCTTTTGAAGGGCATTTGGTTGATTCCAACTTTCAGCAATAGTGAATAATGTTGCTATGAACAGTGGTGTGCACATGTCTGTTCATATCCTTGCTTTCAGTTCTTCTGGGTATATACCCAGCAGTGGCATTGCTGGATCATATGGCAGTTCTATAGCTAGTTTTCTAAGGAACCGCCATACTGTCCTCCACAATGGTTGCACCATGCTACATTCCACCAGCAGTGGATGAGCATTCCCATTCCTCCACATCCTCTCCAACACTTGTCCTCTGTTGTTTTTTTTTTTTTTAATTTATTTATTTCTGTCCTCTGTTTTTTCAATAGCTACCAGTCTAATGGGTATAAGATGCAATCTCATTGTAGTTTTGATTTGCATTTCCCTAATAGCTAGTGATGTTGAGTATCTTTTCATGTGCTTTTTAGCCATTTGTATTTCTTCTTTGGAGAAGTGTCTATTTGAATCATTTGCCCATTTTTTAAATGGGTTGCTTGTCTTTTTATTTTTGAGGTGTGGGATTTCTTTATATATGCAAGCTATTAGGCCCCTATATATGGTTACCAAATATTTTCTTCCATTGAGTAGGCTGCCTTTTCACTTTCTTGACAAAGTCCTTTGAGGTGCAAAAGTTTTTAATTTTGAGGAGGTCCCATTTATCTATTTTTTTCCTTTCACTGCTCGTGCTTTGGGTGTGAAGTTCATGAAATCATTTCCTATTACAAGATCCTGTAGGTGCTTCCCTACATTATCTTCCAAGATCTTTATAG
Source organism: Tolypeutes matacus (assembly GCA_026826555.1). Taxonomy (NCBI): domain Eukaryota; kingdom Metazoa; phylum Chordata; class Mammalia; order Cingulata; family Chlamyphoridae; genus Tolypeutes; species Tolypeutes matacus. The sequence continues at coordinate 49,672,804 of JAKSZT010053770.1, read as the reverse complement.
TTTTGGCTCTTATATTTAGATCTTTGATCCATCTTGAGTTAATTTTGTATAAGGTGTGAGATGGTGTTTCTCATTCATTCTTCTGGGTATGGATATCCAGTTCTCCAAACACCAATTGTTGAGGAGGCCATTCTCTTCCAGTTGAATGGGCTTGGTGGCCTTGTCAAATATCATATGCAAGGATCTATATCAGAACTCTCAGTTTGGTTCCATTGGTCAGTATGTCTATCCTTGTACCAATACCATGCAATTTTGACCACTGTAGCTTTGTAGTATGTTTTAAAGTCAGGTAGTGTGATTCCTCTGATTTCATTTTTCTTTTTCAATATGTCTTTGGCTATTGGGGACCTCTTGCCCTTCCAGATAAATTTCATAGTTAGATTTTCCAGTTCAGTAAAAAATGCTGGGGTGATTTTTATTGGGATTGCATTAAATCTGTAGATTAGTTTGGGTAGGATAGACATCTTAATGATGTTTAGTATTCCTATCCATGAACAGGGAATATTCTTCCATTTATGTAAGTATTCTTTGATTTCCTTTAACAGTGTTGTGTAGTTTTCTGTATATAAGTCGTTTAAATCTTTAGTTAAATTTATTCCTAGGTATTTGATTCTTTTAGTTGCTATTGTAAATGGGATATTTTTCTTGATTTCCTCCTCAGATTGTTCATTGTTGGTGTACAGAAATGCTACTGATTTTTGTACATTGATCTTTTAACCTGCAACTTTACTGAACTCATTTATAAGCTCTAGAAGCTTTGTTGTAGATTTCTGAGGGCTTTCTATGTATAGGATCATGTCATCTGCAAATAGTGAAATTTTTATTTCTTCCTTTCCAATTTGGATGCCTTTTATATCTTTTTCTTCTTTAAGTGCTCAAGCAAGTACTTCTAACGCAATGTTAAATAGGAGTGGTGAAAGTGGGCATCCTTGTCTTCTTCCCAATCTTAGAGGGAAAACTTTTAGGATTTCTCCATTGAATATGATGTTAGCTGAGGGTTTTTCATATAAACCCTTTATCATGTTGAGGAAGTTTCCTTCTATTCCTATCTTTTGTAGTGTTTTTATCAGGAAAGGGTGTTGTATTTTGTCAAATGCTTTTTCTGCATCTATAGAAATGATCATTTGATTTTTTTCTTCCGATCTGTTTATGTGGTGTATACATTGATTTTCTTATGTTGAACTATCCTTGCATACCAGTGATGAAACCCACTTGGTCATGTTGTATAATTCATTTTATGTTTTGTTGAACACGACTGGCAAGTATTTTGTTGGGGATTTTAGCATCTAGGTTCATTAGAGAGATTGGTCTATAGTTTTCCTTTTTTGTGGCATCTTTGTTTGGGTTTGGAATTAGGGTGATGTTGGCATCATAGAATGAGTTAGGCAATGTTCCCTCCACTTCTATTTTTTGGAAGAGTTTAAGCAGGATAGGTGTTAGTTCTTTCCAGAATGTTTTGGTAGAATTCATCTGTGAAGCCATCTGGTCCTGGGCTCTTCTTAGTTGGGAGGTTTTTGATGACTAATTCTATCTCATTATTTGTGATTGGTCTGTAGAGTTCATCAATTCTTCTTTTGTCAATGTAGGCTGCTTGTGTGTTTCTAGGAATTTGTCCATTTCCTCTAAATGATCCATCTTGTTGGCATATAATTTTTCAAAGTATCCTCTTATGATACTTGTTATTTCTGTGGGGTCAGTGGTGATATCTCCTTCCTCATTTCTTATTTTATGTATTGGCATCTTCTCTCTTTTTTTGTTGTTAGTCTAGCTAAGGGTTTGTCCGTTTTATTGATCTTCTCAAAGAACCAGCTTTTGGATTTGTTTATTTTTTCTAGTGCTTTCTTATTTTCAATTTCATTTAGTTCTGCTCTAATCTTTGTTATTTCCTTCTTTCTACTTCTTCTGGTGTTAGTTTGTTGTTCTTTTTCTAATTCCTCCAGGTGTGCATTTAGGTCTTTGATTTTAGCTCTTTCTTCTTGTTTAATATAGGCATTTATGGCTGTGAATTTTCTTCTCAGTATAGCTCTTGCTGCATCGTATAGGTTTTGATACATTGTGTTGTCATTTTCATTCGTTTCAATGTAGTTACTGATTTCTTTTGCGATTTCCTCTTTGATCCATTGTTTGTCCAAGAGTGTGCTGTTCAACTTCCATATCTTTGTGCCTAATCTGGTTCTCTGTCCCTTACTGATTTCCAGCTTCATTCCATTGTGGTCAGAGAAATTACTTTGTATAATTTCAATCTTTCTGAATTCATTGAGAGTTGTTCTGTGGCCTAGCATGTGGTCTATCCTGGAGAATGAGCAATGTGCACTCGAGAAGAATGTATACCCCAATGTATTTGGGTGTAATGTTCTGTATATGTCTATTAGGTCCAGGTCCTTTAAAGTATTATTCAAAGTCTTTGTTTCTTTATTGATTCTCTGTCATGATGTTCTGCCTAATGGTGATAATGGTGTATTAAAGTCCCCCATTATAATTGTAGAGGCATCTATTTCTCTACTTAGTTTTTCCAGTGTTTGCCTCGTGTATTTTGAGGCACCCTGGTTAGATGCATAAATGTTTATGATTGTTCTTTCTTCTTGATAGATTACCCCTTTTATTAATATATAATGTCTGCTTTTGTCTCTTACAATGGCTTTGCATTTAAAGTCTGTTTTGTCTAATATTAGTATAGCTACTTCACACTTTTTTGGTTATTGTTTGCTTGTAGAAATGTTTTCCAACCATTCACTTTCAGCCTCCTTGCATCCCTGGGTTTAAGGTGGGTTTCTTGTAGACAGCATATTGATGGGTCATATTTCCTTATCCATTCTGCCAATCTGTCTCTTGACTGGTGAGTTTAATTCATTAACATTTAATGTTATTACTGTCAAGGAATTACTTACATTAGCCATATTTTCTTTAGGTTTATGTATGCCATATACTGTTTTTATTTTTCTTCTTATCCTTTTAGTTGTTCTTATACTCTCCTCCAACACTCTCCTGTTTTCTTCCTTTAGCCCAGCAGAACTCCCTTTAGTATTTCTTGAAGTAAAGGTTTCTTATTGATATACTCTCTTAATTTCTGTTTATCTGTGAATATTTTGAACTCTCATTTTTGAATGTTAGTTTTGCTGGATAGAGAATTCTTGGCTGGAATTTTTTTCTTTTTAGCACCTTGACTATATCATACCACTGCTTTCTTGCCTCCATGGTTTCAGATGAGAAATCAGCAGTTAATCTTGTTGGGCTTGCCTTGTATGTGATGGTTCTCTTTTCTCTTGCTGCTTTCAGTATTCTCTGTCTTGAGCATTGGACAATTTGACACGTATATGTCTTGGAGTAGGCCTGTTAGGATTTATACTGTTTCGGGCATGCTGCGCTTCCTAAACATGTATGTCCATGTCCTTCTATAGGATTGGGAAGTTTTCAGCCATTAGTTCTTCCAACACACCTTCTGTCCCTTTTCACTTCTCTTCTTCCTCTGGGATGCTTATAATACATATGTTTGTGCATTTCATGCTGTCATTCCAATCTCTGAGTCCCTGATGGATGTTTTCTATCTTTTTTATCTATCTTTTCTATTTTCTGTTTGATTTCAGCTGTACTGCCTTCCACATCACTGATTCTTTCCTCTGCATGTCCAAATCTACTATTATGTGCTTCCAGTGTATTTTTGATTTCTTGTATTATGTCATTCATCACCATCATATCCGTTATCTTTTTATGTATGCTTACAATTTCTTCAGTGTGTTCTCCCAGTGTCTTCTTAATATCCTTAATCTCTTCCTTCACTTCATTAAGTTGATTCATGATATTTGTTTGGACATCTCTGATTAGTTGTTCCATGTTCTGCATCTCCTCCTGTTTTTCAGTTGGCTCATTGGACTGTCTTCCTGTTTCTTAGTATGGGTTGTTATTTTTTGTTGGTGTCTAGGCATCAGTTTATCTTGATCGGTTTACTCAGTTGATTAGTTTCTATTTGTAATCTAGGGTTTTATTTTGTTGTTGTCTTTGTGTGTGTGGTAAGTTTTCATTATGGCACTTCATTCCTCTTATTCTATTTTCTTGCTGTTGTCTATGTTCCCTTGAAAAAAAAAAATTTAGAGCCAGAAAAAAGGAAAGAGGTAAGAAGAGAAAAAAGATAATAGTAATAATAATAGTAAAAGGTAGAAGAGGAACTGTATAAGACCTAGGAAAATGAATAATTAACTCAAGTAAAAAGTGCAGAGGAATATGAATTTAAAAGTGGAGTACATACAAGGAGATGAGAAACTGAAGAGAGAAAAATATATAGGATGAATTTAAGAGGCCAGAATGATGAGAAGAGAGGGAAAGAGAAAAGAAAAGATAAATAGAAAAAAAGTTAAAAGAAAGAAAACAGAGAAAAAAGGAGAAATAAAGTCAAGGAAAACTGAAGACCAAACAAAAAAGACATGGAATGTAAGAACAACAGAAAGCAGAAGATAGAAAGATGACGGAAAGAAATGAAATAGCATAGGTAGACAAAATTGGTAAACAAATAAACAAAAAAGGGAAACAAAGGAAGGGGAAACACAACAAAGAAGAAAGAAGACAGCAGCAACTGATTAAAAAGCGGGGGGGGGGGGGGGGGGGGGGGGGATAAAAGAGAAACAAACAAAAGCACTTCCCTCCTAGGCCCCTAAGGCGCTTCTCAGGCTGCCTGTGTTCATCACTCAATTACTCTGCAGGTTTTGAACCAGGTTTTAGCAAGTAAACTAAGCTAAATTTTAAAAAGCAACTTTTCTTTTTTTTTTTTTTTTTTTAAGAAAAACAAGAGATCCAAGAAAAGCTAATACAAAAAGAATGTCTATATGTTCCCTGTCCTATAGTATCAGCTGGATGTCTGATAACTGGGTGAATCACTTCTCTAAGAGGAGCAGGGAATTGAATCAGGGACCTCATAGATTCAAGACAGGAGCTCCTCCACTGAGCTAAACTTTCTCCTTGGGTCAGTTAGCCTTTGAGAAAGCTACCCACCCACTTTCCCTCAGGCAGGTTAGAATCTTTGCAGTTGGCCAGAGGCCTGCGGTTTAGGCACTTGTCTGTCCCTGCCCCCTTTGTATTCTAATTGCTTTTCTCCCAGGGCAGCTGGGCGTGACAACCTGTGTGAGTGGATGCCCCCTCACCTCTCCTGGTCTGGTCCAGGTCCCGTCCCAGATTCAAAGGGGATCTTGGTGACAGAACTCACCACAAAGAAACCACTCTTGCCCCTCTTCCAGACCCCTCCTCCTCCCAGGGGACCTTAAATAGGCCCTTGAAAGCTTCTTGAGGCTTCCTACTGCCTGCCTTCCTTAGGGGAGTTGGAATTTTGATAGTTTTCAGGGCTGGACTAGTCAATTGCCTGTCTCCGCCCTCTCCCCTCCTAAGTTCCTCTCTCCCAGGGCAGCTGGGTGCATCAGGCTGCCTGAGCAGATTCCCCTCTGCCCTCTTCCTGGGACCACCTCAGTGCTGGCTGGTATGCTCCCCGAAGTTCAAAGGGGGCCCAGATAACCAAACCCAAAGAAAGGAAACCCCTCTCTACCCTTCATCAAAACCCTCTTCCTCTCAGAGAATGCTCCCTTCCACCCAGTGGCTGGTGGGAGTCAGGGGATTTGCAGAGGCTTTTTGCCTTGAGGGTGGGGCTTAGCCGCCCACCATTTCTAGCCACAGGGGTGAGAGACTCACGGTTTTCCCTCCAGATCGATGCCCTGAAGCCTCCTGCTCTGTGGGTTCCCAAAACAGCTCACTCAGGTAGGATTTTTGCCCCTTCTCAGTTGTTTTTTGTGAGAGAGTTGGGGAGTGCCCACCTAAGATGATGCCATCTTGCCGTAACTCAATAGAATTTCCCTTTATAACCACATTCAAATATACAATTCAGTGCTCTTAATTACATTCACAATTTTGTGCTATCATCACTACCATCCATTATCAAAACTTTTCCATCATCCCACATAGAAACTCTGTATATTTTAAGCCTTAACTCCTTATTCCCTACTTCTACCCTATCATCTAGTAATTCATATTCCAGATTCTGATTCTATGAGTTTGCTTATTCTAATTATTTCATATCAGTGTGATCATACAATATTTGTCCTTTAGTGTCTGTTATTTCACTCGACATAATGTCTTCAAGGTTCATCCATGTTGTTGCATGTATCAAAATCTCATTCCTTTTGGAGCTGAATATTATTCCATTGTGTATATACCACTTTTTGTTTATCTGTTCATAAGTTGATAGAAACTTCAGTTGCTTCCATCTTTTGGCAATTGTGAATAAGACCTCTATGAGTCATTATCAATCAGTGTGCAGATACCTGTTTGAGTCACTGCTTTCAATTATTTTCAGCATATAACTATAAAGTGGGATTGCCAGGTCATATGGTAGTTCTATGTTAAACTTTCTGAGGAACTGCCAATCTGTTTTCCATAGTGGTTGTACCATTTTATATTCCCAACAGCAATGAATGAGAGTTCTTAATTCTTCATATCCTCTCCAATACTTTTAATTCTCCATTTATTAAATAGCAGACATTATAGTGGGTGTGAAATGGTATCTCATTGTGGTTTTGATTTGCATTTCCCTAATGGCTAATGATATTGAGCACATTTTCATGTGCTTTTTTTGGCCATTTTTATATCATCTTTGGAGAAATGTTCATTCAAGGCTTTTGCCCATTTTTTAATTGGGCTGTTTGTCCTTTTATTGTTGAGTTGAAGGATACCTTTATATAGTCTGAATATTAAACCCTTATTAGGTATATAGTTCCCAAATATTTTTGCCCATTGTGTAGGTTGTTGTTTTACTTTCATGATAAAATCCTTTGAGGTGTAAAAGTTTTTAATTTGGAGGAGGTCACATTTACCTATTTTCCCTTCTATTGCTTTGCTTTGGGTATAAAATCTAAGAAACTATTGTCAAACACAAGGTCCTGAAGGTGGTTCCCTATGTTTTCTTCTGAATTTTATAGTTCTGGCTTTTATATTTGGGTCTTTGTTCCATTTTGAGTTGAATGTGTATATGGTGTAAAGTATTATTTTGCATATGGATATCCAGTTTTCCCAGCACCATTTGTTGAAGAGACTATTCTTTCCCAGTTGAATGCTCTTTGCCCTCTTTTCAAAAATCAGTTGGATATAAATGTGAGTTTTGAAATCTGAGCTCTTAATTTGATTCCATTGGTCTATATGTCCTTGTGCCAGTACCATGCTGTTTTGATTACTGTGGCTTTATAACAAGTTTTTTTTTGTTGTTGCTGTTGTTGTTTGTTTGTTTGTTTTTGCATTTCATTATTTATTTAGATGTTTCAATTCTCGTACTAGGCTTTTACAAGCTGGTGAACACTGATAAATTATTTCTCCCATAGAACTATAATCACACTTTCCCAGATAGTATAAATATATGGTTAAACTAACATTAACACACATCACCATTTCATCACTTATATAATAAAACAAATTATCAAGTATCCAAATATTAAGTTACAGAGCTCAAAAGGCATATAAAATATTTGATGTCTGCTGAATTCATTAGCAGAAACCTACTTCTTTCTTTGCAAGAGATTGGGAAGAGAAGGAAAAATTGTTCTTCAAACAAAACTAATAGTTGGCCAACAACTTAAAATAGAAATGTAAAAACTTAAAAGAATTTCAGAAATTTTATGATTAAGAATTATTGTAGCTACCATAACAAAGCATGTCTACCTTAAAAAAATATATTTACTAAAATAAAGAACATATTCTTCATGTTCTGCACAAGATGAAAGCAACATTTTTCTAAAAATATTTAAGAGCCCCCTCCCATTCATTTGTCAGGCCCTCCCAGGTCAGTTGGAACCCAAAGTGCAAACATTAAATTAACCATAAGGCATTTAGTCTGGAGACATTAAATACATGTGCTTCTATACAATGCATATTTTCAAAATGGATGTTTCCTCTAACGTCACAAAATGAGCTTCATAGATAGACATTAAATAAGCACTGTAAGACTCGGTAAAAATCCAACAAAATTCAATGGTTGCACAAACCTGGTGTATACTGGTACAAATGTGAAAGCTGTAAAAACAAAGTAAACAAGCAAATAACCATATAGGCCCCACTTTCAACATTTGAAATGACTGAAGGAATAAACACATGTCTAGAGTGTTCATAGTTCCTGGGATTTTAACTTCTGTATAATACTAAAAATATACAAGTATTGTGCTAGGTATTTTGGCACCTAATCTCTCTAAATTTCTTATATATTGATAAGATTCTGGCATGAGAATAGATTTAAAGTAGTCTTATCAGTCAATACTGCATGGTTTCAGGAAAGGTCAACTGTTACAAATGATAAGCCCATTTTAAATGGTGCCCAGCAAGAATCTTTTGCTAAGTGTCCAAATGGGCTGATTGTAACCTAAACATAGAGGTTGCAAACCTGTCAAACTTGTAGCATGGTAAAACCGCTTTTCAATCAGTACTCCTATGGAAGCTTCAGTAGATTTATTCACCATCATGTTGGCTAATATGTATGACAAATTAGGTCCTCTTTCAAGTTCCACTTCCAAGGCAATAGCTTTAGGCATCCCAGTTTTTCTGTGACAATTGTTTCTGTGACCATTGGAGTCTTTGAAGTGCAGCCACATTTTAGGACGATGCTTCTCCAAATACAAAAGTTGCTTGCTGTTAAAAGTTCCATGTTGCTTTTGTCTTATGAACTGTGCTACAGATTCATATTTCACTCCACCTTCAATCAATGCTAGGGCAACAAGCACTGGTGCTTTCTCAAGACCTGCTACACAATTAACAGCAATGCAGCAAACAGGTACTTCATGAAACTTAATTTTTACAAGACTTAACCAATCATCAACAATATATGGTTGGATGGTGGTGCACCATCATCAAAAGACCAATCAAGAACATAGATGCCTTCTTTCTCCACAAGAGCTGTGTCATAAGTTGCTTCTCATACTCTTCCTATTGTGGTAATGCCATACTTCTTAAGTTCCTCTATAAATTTGCTTAAGGTTGCATTTGTTGGATTGTGTGTAATGAGAAATCTCATGTTCTTGTATGTGACTTCTACAGGAGCTGGATGGTTCATTTAAGCCATGTTATTTATTTTAAAACACTAAATTTTAAAAATTGAATACAGAAATGATGTAAAGAAACTGAAGTCTACTTCAATATACTCCACTTGAAAGTCTCAGTGCTTCGAGTATGAAGTTGGGAATAATGGGAAATGAAATTAACCTCCTGACAAGAAGCAGCCATTCTTCAATCCGGTAATAGTGAGGCAATATGAAGAAATACACTGAGGTTTACCCCATCCAGGTCAGAACTCTTGTAAAATGCTCTGTGGATTTCAGTTCAACACTTCTGTGTCCAGGTTAACCACTCTTATGGGGGTTTCTTGGTGGAGAAGTAATGAGTTTCTACAGTTCACTTGTCTACATACAGGTTGTGCTGTGGCTGGCAGTGATCTCCATTGCCCTTCATAAACTCTCTAAATGGACCAAGAACACCATAGAACTGAGAAACAGGTGTACTCATTGAAGACTGTGGCCTAATCATACAGCAGGTCCTGAGGCAGTGGCCAAATAGACAGGGCAGTTGTAGTGGCTGCAGGGTAGAGGGCGGCAGGGGTCAACGTGGGACCGGACTCTGTAATATATTTGAAGTTCAGGAAGTTGAGTTTTCCAACTTCATTCTTTTTTCAAGATGACTTTAGCTATTTCCCATAAATTTGATGATTGGCTTTTCCATTTCTGCAAAGACGATTGGAATTTTGTTTGGGATGGAGTTGAATCTATAAATCTTTTTTGGATAAAACTGACATCTTAACAATATGCTGTCTTCTACTCCATGGACATGAAATGTCCTTCTATCTATTTAGGTCTTCCTTGATTTCTTTTAGCAATGTTCTTTAGTCTTCTGGGTACAAGTCCTTTATATCCTCGATTAGATTTATTACTAGATATTTTATGCTTTTACTTCCTATTATAAATGGAATTATTTTCCTTGATTTCTTCTTCAGATTGCCCATTACCAGTGTGCAGAAATACTACTGATTTTGGATTGTTGATCTTGTACCACACCACTTTACTGAATTTATTTATTAGCTCTAGGAGCTTTGTTGTGGATTTTTCAGGTTTTTCTGTATATAGGATCATGTCATCTACAAATAGGGAAAGTTTTACTTCTCCCTTCCCAATTTGGATGGCTTTTTTTTTTCCTTACCTAATGCTCTGGCTAGAAGTTACAGTACAATATTAATAACACTGGTGAAAGTGAGCATTCTTGTCTTGTTCCTGATCTTAGTGGGAAAGCTTTCAGTCTTTCACCATTGAGTATGATGCTAGTTGTGAGTTTTTCGTATATGTTCTTTATCATGTTAAGGAAGTTTCCTTCTGTTTCTTATGTTCTCAGTCTTTTTATCAAGAAGGGTGCTGGATTTTGTCAAATGCTTTTTTTGTGTCAATTGAGATGATCATATGGTTTTCCCCCCTTCATTCTGGCAATGTGGAATGTTACATTAATTTTCTTCTGTTGAACTACCCTTGAATGGCTGGAATGAATACCATTTGATCATGGTGTATAATTCTTTTAATGTGCTGTTGGATTTGGTTTGCTAGTAGTTTGTTGAGGATTTCTGCATCAATATTCATAAGAGATATTGGTTTATAATTTTCTTTTCTTGTGGTATCTTTATCTGGTTTCGCTACAAGAGTAATGCTGGCCTAGTAGATTGAATTAGACAATGTTCTTTCTTCAATTTTTTGGAAGCATTTGAGCAGGATTAGCATTAATTCTTCTTGGAATGTTTGGTAAAATTCCCCTGTGAGGCCATCTGATCCTGGGATTTTCTTTGTTGGGAGGTTTTTTGATGACTCATTCAATCTTGTTATTAGTTTTTGGTTTATGAGATACTTATTTCTCCCTGAGTCAGTGTAGGTAGCTAGCCTTTTTCTAGAAATTTCTCCATTTCATCTAGGTTATCTAATTTGATGGCATATAGTTGTTCATAGTATCCTCTTAAAGTCCTTTGCATTTCAGTTGGGTCAGTAGTAATAGTCCCCTTTTCGTTTCTGATTTTAGTAATGTGTGTCTTCTCTCGTTTTCCCCTTTGTTAGTCTAGCTAAAGGTTTGTCAATTTTATTGCTCTTTTCAAAGAACCAACTTTTGGTTGTATTGATTTTCTCCAATGTTGTTTTTTTTTTTCCTCTATTTCATTTATCTCTGCTCTAATCTTTGTTATTTCCTTCCTTCTTCTCGCTTTGATTTTAGTTTACTCCTCTTTTTTCTAGTACTTCCAGTTTTGAGATTAAGTCTCTGATATGAAATCTTTCTTCTTCTTTAATGTAAGCATTTAGAGCTATAAATTTCCTTCTCAGCACTACCTTTGCTGCATCCCATAAGTTTTGGTATGCTGTGTTTTTATTTTCATTTGCCTCAAAATACTTTTTAATTTCCCTTGTGATTTCTCCTTTAAGCTACTGGTTAATTAAGAGTACATTAAGAAGATCTTGCTTAATTTCCACGTATTTGTAAATTTTCCATTTCTCCCTCTATTATTGATTTCTAGTATCATTCCATTGTGGCCAAAAAAGGGACATTGTACAATTTCAATATTTTTGAATTTATTGTGACTTGTTTTGAGACCTAAGATATGATCTATTCTGGAGAATGATCCTTATGCACTTTAGATGAATATGCATTCTGCTACTATTGGGTGAAAAGTTCTATATATGTCTATTTGGTATAATTGGTTTAGAGTATTATTTTGTATTTCCTTATTGATCATCCATCTAGATGTTCTATAATTATTGAAAGAGGTGTATTGGGGTCTCCTACTATTACTGTAGAGCCATCTATTTCGCCCTTCAATTCAGTCAGTATTTGCTTCCTATATTTCATGGCTCTGTCATTAGGTGCATACATATTTTAATTGTTACATCAATTGCTGAATTGTCTCCTTTATCAGTTTAGAGTGAGTTTATCTTACAAGTTTATTATGATATATATATATTTTAATTTAAATTGTACTCTTCTTTCATCCTGGTATTTGGCTCTCCTTTCAGTCATCTAATTGTGAGTAGCAGCATTCAGTAGATACGACATTACTATGCAGATAGTTATTTTGTTAAAGTTGCTTAGCAACAATTATTCAACATTCAGATTCTATCAGCTTTTCACTGAATTGTCTTGAAAATCTGAAAAGGGTGTACTATTTCAGGTATCTAGCATTGAGCTCTATCGTTTCTTTGCTAAAGCAGCACAAGTCAATCATACAGTTTGAACAAAAATAATACTTTCATTTCTTAAAGCCCATAATAAATGTCAATTGAGCCCAGCATTTCTGCATGTTTCTGTATGTCCAATGTAGAGATGCCCAAAACAAAAAACTAGTTGGAATTAATGAATCTGTGTTTTAAATTCATTATTCTTGAGAGTCAGGATGCATTTCTTGATCAAGTAAGTTCTCAAAACTAAATGATGAAAAATGTGGTTTTAGATAAACTTTTCAGCCTCTTCAAATCCTTCAAATTCAGTAATTTTACATGAATCTAATTGCCATTAGAAAGATTCTATTATCTCCCCCAAAAGAATAAATTAGAAACCAAAGGAAAAATGCAAACACCTCCTCATTATTCACTGCAAAACCAACTTTATTTGAAACATATCTATATAAAATGGTACCAAGAATTAAAAAGTAAAGAGCTTTGTAAAACATCAAAGAAGTACAAAAACAGAGTAAATATTATTTCTATTTTACCTCTCAAATAGGTATATTCTTATATTACTTATTGAACAAGCTCATGAAACGTTATGATTAAGTCAAAATTGGGGTAGTTGGATTATGCAAAAAAATGGGATAATTAATTAGGCTAAATGAAAGGAAACCTATAGTTGATCCTTGATTGAAATAAAATAATTCTTTTCCCAGCTTATTGTTTATTCGTTCAAGGTTTGTTGTTATTTTTTGTTTAATAAGGCAATGGGACATAATCCCAAAAGCTCGCCAGAATTTCAGAGTGCTTTTAAAAACTACAAATGTCCAGGCCCTGTCCTCAAAGAATCTTTAAGGTGAGGCCCAGTCATCTGTATTTTTTAAAAAATCTGTACAGATAATTATGATCCTCAGAGATGGGAATGCTTGGTAAAAATGTTTGCTTAGAAAACAAAACATTTATACAAATAGACATAAAACTATGCAGACACATGGAATCTTAGTCAATTATTTCCATATGGTGAAAAAAACAAGAGTACTAAGAAGTCTACAAGTCTCTGAGTATCTGAGGCTTCAAGCTATTTAGGCATCTTTTGGAGGTCTGCCCTACTGTTTTCACAACCTGCTGGGGTCAGAGTGCTCATAAAATCATAGACTGCAAACAAAATTTCATGAACACTAAATTTCTTATAAATTCACCTTTCCCTTCCCATCCTCTTTTGTTTTTCCTCCCAATATGCTTTTTCGGAGGGATTTATCCATATATTACTCATTCTTTTTCTTCCCATGATCTTAAGCAAGTGCTTACCAAAATTCTTTCAGAAAGTTGATTTAGGGATAACATTTTCTCATTTCTCTTGTCCTATATACCCTTAGTTTGAACAACAGTTATCTTGCATACTCCAGAAGTATTTACTAGCTTGAAAATGGGAGTCAACGAGGTATACCACACATAGCAAAGACTGTACAAAACATGCACGTGTAATTTGAAGAATCACTAGAAAGCAAACAGTCATATAAACATCACCTGGCTCAGAAAAATAAGTATTGCCACTCAGGACTCCAGAAAATCCCCATGTACCCATTCGCAATCACAACCTTGTTTGCTCCCCTGAAGGAAAATACGAACCTAATTTTTGTGACAGTCATTTCCTTCCATCTCTTTATCACTTTACCACTATTGTCTACAGTTCTAACAATATTGATCCATTTGTATCTGACTTCTCTCTTTCAATCAGGATTATGAGAGGCTATAGTTAATTCATTTCACTGCTATATAATATTTCCTTGTATGTTATACCATGACCTTTTATGCTATGGTATTCTACTATTCAGTCATTTCACTGTTGGGGACTTTAGGACTGTTTCTAGTTTGGATCGGCTAAAATAATTCTGATGTGAACATTCTTTTACAGTATTCTGATCCACAAGTGCGTAAGATTATCTAGTGTATATATCTAGTAGTGATTTTGGGGGGTTGTAAAGTAATATTAATAAAACAATAATAGCAAAGGCTTTATGTTTATTATGTTCCAGATAATGCTTTGAGCAGTCCACATACATTAACTCATTTAATCTTCACCATCACCCTATGAAAGTGAAAACTAGTTCTTGGGGGGTGGTATGTGTCTTATTTTTTTTATGGATAAAGTTACCTGCTCAAGGTCTTAAAATCAAGAAGATGGGATTCAAAACCCCTGTGTGGGAGAGAGTGTGGTCTACGATGTGAACTGTGGTCTATGCTTAGTGGCAAAGCCCCAGGATGTGTATATCCATTGCAGGTGATGTGCCACACTAATGAAAGATGCTTATGTGGGATGTTATGGGAGGTGTGGGAGGTGGGGAACATGGGAATCCCTGTAATTTCTGTGTAACATTTAGGTAATCTAAGCACCTTTTAAAATATATATATATATAAAAAATAACATTTATGTAAGCAAATGCACATATATGCATATATATTTATATATCATTTTACAAATATTGTTTTGTATTGTGAAAAATTTGATTTTTACCCACAATAAAAAACAAAACAAAATAAAAAAACCCTGTATCAGCAGCAGAGTCTGTACTCAACTACCACAACATAATGCAATAGTATTTAAAGAGTATGAACATTTTCAAATTTACTAGAGAATGTCAAACTTTCTCCAAAGAGTTATACTAATCTACACTCCCATCAGCAGGATAAGAGAGTTTCTATTACCTCATATCTTTGCCAACATTTATTGTTGTCAGACTTCCCTATTTCAATCAGTCTGGAAATTGTGTAAGGATATTTGATTGTGATTTATATTTGCATTTCCAAGGATTTTTAAAAATGTTTAATTATCGTTTGAATTTCTTTATTTGTGAATTGCTTGTTCAAGTTCTTGCCCATTTCCTACTAGGTTACAAATTTTTCTTAGTGATACATAGAAGTTCTTTAGATTTTCTGTACACTATTCCTTTGGCCATCATTTTATGTGTTGCCACCATGTCTTCACATCCTGAGGTTTGTGTTTTCACTCTTGACTGCTTTTGAAAAAAAAGAAGCAACATGTTAATGTGTCCGATTTATTCATTTTTCCCCTTTACAGT
Organism: Tolypeutes matacus; assembly: GCA_026826555.1. NCBI lineage: Eukaryota > Metazoa > Chordata > Mammalia > Cingulata > Chlamyphoridae > Tolypeutes > Tolypeutes matacus. The sequence goes on along the minus strand of JAKSZT010053770.1, from coordinate 49,657,530 downwards.
TAGAACTTGTTATGTCTTAATTAAGAAATCCTTTTACCCCAATATTTTGAAGATATTCTCTAGGTTATTTTCTAAAAGTGTTATAGTTTGCCTTTCATATTTAGATTCTTAAGAAACCTAGGGGCCAAAGTTTTTTCCCATAAGAATGCCCAATTGTGCCAGAACCATTTATTGAAAAGCCATCCTCCTTTCCCCACTGCAGTGCACTGCCATGATTGTCATAAATCAAGTCTCCATGTAATAAAATGCTACATTATCTTAATGAATCTAGCTCTAATATGTTTTGATATCTGTTAGGGTAAGTCCTATCACATCATTCTTAAAGAGTACCTTAGCTATTCTTGACCTTTTGTATTTCCATATAAATTATTAAATAAGCTTATCAATTAAAAATAAAAATGTTTGGGGATTTCATGGAGATTTTATTGAAACTACAGGTTATTTGGAAACAATCAATATTAAAGCTTCCAATAGTTGAGCATGGAATATCACTTCACTTATTTAGGACTTCTTTAGTGTCTTTAAAATTTTATCATTTTCTCCAGAGAGTTCTGAATGTGTTGTGTTAATTTGATTCCTAAGTACTTAATATTTTTTTATAATATTTTAATGTTAATTTTATAAATTCTCATGTTCTGTTTGTTGCTGGTATATAGTAATGCAATTGTATTTTATACAGTAATTTTTTTCATGTAACAAACTTGTTAAATTCTCATTCATTCTAATAATCTACAGATTCTTTTGGATTTTCTACATACACAATCATATTATGTGAGAATAACAGATTTGTCTTGAAAAAGACTGGATGACATTCTTATCTTTTTACCATTTTCAAACAGAAAGCTTTCAACAGTTTGCTGCAGAAGTTTGATAGAAACCTTTAATTAGATTGATGAATGCCCTTTGTACCTAGTTTAAGAACATTTTTATCATGAAAGGACGTTGAATGTTTAGCAAATGCTTTTTCTACATCTAATGAAGTGATCCATGATTAATTCTTCTTTAATAATGTGGTGGGTCATAGTAATTGATTTTCTAAAGTAAAAGCAACTTTGGATTCCTGACATAAACCTAATCAGGTCAGAATGAATCATCTCTTTTATATATTGTTGGATTTGTCTTGCTAATATTTGGTTTAGAATTTTTGCTTTTATGTTCCTAAGTAGGTTGACCTGTGTTTTTATTTTCTCATACTGTTATTTGGTATCAAATGAGTTAAGGAGTATCTCCCTTTTTCTATTCTTTGGAAGGGCTTTTTTAAGTTTGGAATTATTTGGTTCTTGAATATTTGGATTACTCACCAAAAGAGTTGTTTAGGCCTGGAACTTTATTTCTGGGAATATTTTTAACTATTGATTCAATTACTTAAATAGCTATAGCATTTTATCTATTTTGAAAAGATATGTTTTGATTTCCCAGATGCTAAAATAAATACCACACAATGAGTTGCCTTAAAAATGGGAATTTATTAGCTCATGGTTTGAGGCTAAGAGAAGTCCAAAATTGATGCATGAGCAAGGCAATGCTTTCTCCCCAAAGACTGTGATATTCTGAGGCTGCATACCAGTGATACCTGGTCCTTGACTTTTCTGTCACATGACAATCCACAGAGCCATGTCTCTCCTTTCTCCTCTGGGTTCTGTTGACTTCCAGCTTTTTCCCTTGGTTTTCTCTGAATGTCTGAATTTCACTCTGTTTATAAAGGACTCCAGTAATCCAGATTAAAGCCCAACATGATTCATTTGGCCCACAACCTTCACTGAAGTAACATCTTCAAGAGATCCCATTTACAATGGGTCTACATACACCAGAATTCAGACCAAGACCAAGAACGTGTCTAAATGGAGTACACAATTCAATCCACCACACCATATTTTTCTGGAAATGTGTCCATTTTTTTTCCACAATTGGTCTTAAGTTCATAATATCTACTTATTATCACAACAGGAATGTTTCTTATTTTTCATTCCTGATATTAGTTAATTATGCCTGATCTTTTTTTCTTGATTAACTTTGCCAGAGGTTTGTCACTGATCTTTTTTTTTTTTTTTTTTTTAATTTGCAATTTAGAGGATACAGTTTAATAATTTTTGATATTTACCATGTCCTATGTCCATTACTATAAGGTAATGAAAAACCTTTCCCATGACCCCTAAATACCCCATTTGATCTTTTTTTTTTTTTTTATATTCAAATACAGTGTTTTATTTTTATTTTTATTTTTTTTTTATATATAAATATATATGCATATATGTATCAGCACACACCACTCAGAACTGAGTGGGAGAGAGTGTGGTCTACAGTGTGAACTGTGGTCTATGGTTGGTGGCAAGGCTCCAGGATGTGTAAGTTCATTGAGGTTGGTGGGCCACACTGTGCGAGATGTATGTGTTGGATGTGGTGGGAGGTGTGGGAGGTGGGCAACATGGGAATCCCAGTGGGTTCCATGTAATATTTTAGGTAATCTAAGCACCTCTTAAAATATATGTATATATATATATATATATATAAATAACATTTTTGTCACTGATCTTAAGTCTTTCAAAGACTGGACGTTTGATTTTTCATTAGTTTCTGCTTTAATCTTTATTTCCTTCCTTCGATTTACTTTGGACTTATTTTGTGTTGTTTTCTAACTTATTAAAATACATTCTTCTCTCAGTAATATTTAATATTTCTTTAGGCTAGACATATTTAAGGCTATCAATTTCCCTTCAAGTACTGCAACCCATAAATTTTATTAAGTATTTATTAAGTGTTTTCTAGTTCCACTTATATTCTAGGTTCCACTCGGATTTCTTTTTTGATTCATGGGTTATTTGGAACTGTATTAACTTCCTAAAATCAATGGAGCTGTTTAATCATTTTCTTTCCAGGTAAATGCCAATTTAAAATTATCTTCCTAATGAATCAAACCTTTTATTATTATGAAGTGACTGTCTTTATACCTAGTAATATCTGTGCCTTAACAATATTTTTTTCTGATATCAACCTATCTACACCAGCTTTCTTTGGTTAGTATTTGCATGGTAAAATTTTTTTCCATCATTGTTATTTCAACCTTTCTGTATCATTATGCTTTAGGTGTGGTCTCTTATAACAGCATATAGTTGGATTTCATTTATTAACCAGTTTGACAATCTGCCTTCAATTAGATAACTTAGGCTATTTACACTTAATGTAATTACTGATATATTGGGTTGTATCTATTGTCTCATTTTTTTCTATTATCCTTTTTCTATATTTCTCTTTCTCTCCTTATCCCCTTCTTTTAGAATGATTGTGTTTTTTTCCCATTCCATTTTCCCCCTTTATTATCTTGGAAGTTATACATTTATTTCTATACAACAAGCATTTGCAGTGGTTACACTAGAAAACACATTTGTATTTAACTGAACATTAAGTTAATAAGTACCTTTATTCTCTTCTCAGAACATACAATTTACAATATTTACTCCAATCAATGCCCCCCTGCCAATTTATACATTATTGTCCTTGTGTATTTTAAATCTCTCATTTAACCCCATAAAACATTATTATTCCGAATAGTAAATGTTCCTTTCATTCGAACTCATCTGCTACCTTCCTGGTCCTTTATTCCTTCTTTTATCACTTTCCTACTATATAAGGCACATCCTTCAGAGTTTCCTTTAGCAAGAATCACCAGGTGGCTACCTTGGTCATGTTTTCTTTGTCTAAAATTGTCTTTATGTTACCATCATTCCTGAAAGATTTGATGGGTATAAAATTTTAAGTTGGAAGTTATTTTCTTCACAATACATTAAAGATACTCATTCCATGATTTCATTATTGCAGTTGACAAGTCAGCTGAAGGTCTAGCTCATAGTCCTTTGAAGATTATTTGTGACTTATGCTTTGGCTGCTTTATGAGTTTCTGTCTTTGGCATTCTACTCTTTCGCTATGCTATGTCTATGTGAGGAATTCTTAGTTTTTGTGCTTGGATTTTCTTTTTAACTTTATTTTTAAAGACGTTTTAGATAACAGAAAAGTTACATCAAAAATATAGAGGATTCTCATAGATCCTACCCCTTCCCTTCTCACATCTTCCCCTATTAATAACATCTTACATTCGTGTAGTACATTTGTTACTATAGATGAACAAATATTGAAGCATTGCTATTAACCATGGTCTATAGTTTACATTATGGTTTATACTTTGCACCATACAATTTTATAGGTTTTGACAAAATATATAATGGTCTGTATCCGTCATTGCAATATCATGCAGAACAATTCCTAAAAATGCCCTATGTTCTAACTATTCTTCCCTCCCCCTCCCCTCAGAACCTCTGGTAACCACTATCTTTACATCAATGTTACAAGTTATATATGTTCAGCACTGTCCAGTAAAAAAGAGCAGTGAAGCTGATAGACTGATGGAAATGATCATTAAAGAGATTTTTTCTAATGTAGACAAAGTGAGGTCTAATGAAAAAATCTCTCATGTTTACCTACTTCCCACTATCTTAATTCCATATTTACCAGGTGAACTTCTAAATACAAAAGCAGTTTAATAGAGGCCCACAAATCCCTTATTTGCAATTCTGAATCAAAGTTGTTTTAAAAAATAAAACCTCTTTCAAAACTCATCTGGCAGCAAATCCTGACCTAAATGGACATGAAACCTTTATTTACTCCACTTAATGTGAACAGTCAAATGTTTTACTATAGAAATATTAATGTATTTGATTACAGGGTACCACTCAAGACCCACTGGGGTGTTTCTTAAATTTTAGTATGTATTCCTTATTATTTTTAAAATCTAAAAAATTCTGAATTCTGAAATGAAATGCATCTAAAAGAAGGTTCTCTGGAAGTGACATAAATATTCTGACTCCTGAAGACTGGCTGCCAGTGATCCTGGACTCCTTTGTCACATGGCAAGGCACATGGCAGCATCTGCTGGTCTCTGCCTTCTCTTCCAGGTTTTGTTACTTTCAGCTTTTTGCTTCTATGGCTGTCTCCCTCTTTGTCTGACTTTTATTCTCTTATAAAGGACTCCAGTAAGAGGATTAAGACCCACCACCATGAGCCACACCTTAACTGAAGTAACCTCATCAAACGGTCTTACTTACAATAGGTTTAACCCACACGAATGGATTAGCTTTAGGAACATGATTTTCTGGATATTTTCAAACTTGACTTTTATATTTTTAAGCATATAAACATAGATGGTTTATATTATACATGTGATAATTCCAGTATCTGAGTTTTCTGGTGGTATGTTTCTGCTCTCTTAACCATGGTGCTAGTTTTCCTTGTGGTGTTTGCTTTTATCTATCTATCTATCTATCTATCTATCTATCTATCTATCTATCTATCATCTAAAATCCATCCATTTCTTTATGTATTTAAACTTGATATGCTTTTTTTCCTAGAAGAGTTATTTGTGACTGTATGATTTGGTAACAAGTTTGTTCACATCAGCCAGGCACTTTTCTTGGGGCCATCTTACACTAAATTCACAGTTTAAGTTCTGTTTGACCACCCAGAAGGCTTGAATTTGGACTTGCTTTCAAATTTGCACAAGTTGTGGGGCAGGCTTACCTTTGGCTCACCCTACTCCAAGGGTGTGGTACATAGGGTCCTTGCTTTGTGGAAAAATTCTCTCATGATTCTTCACCACAAGTGGACTCCATGTTTTATCTTCTACTTGTATGGTGCAAAGGGCCATTGTTTTAGTTTCCTAAGCTGTTCAAGCAAATACCATGAAATGGGTTGGCTTAAACTATGGGAATTTATTAGGTTATGGTTTTGAGGTGAAAAGAAAGTCCAAATCAAGGCATCAAGGTGATGTTTTCTCCCTGAAGACTGGTGTTCTAGGGATGGCTGCCGGTAATCCTTGGACCTTAGTTTATCACATGGCAAAGCACATGGCAGTGTTTCCTGTTCTCTTCTTACTCTCCCAAGTTCCATTTCAGCTTCTTGCTTCCTAAGGCCTTCTCTCTGTGTGTCTGAATTTCATTCTCTTATAAAGGACTCCAGTAATAGACTTAAGACCCATCCTCACTGAGGTGGGTAACACCATAACTGAAGTAGCCTCATCAAAAAGTCCTACTTACAATGGGTTCATACCCACAGGAAAGGATTACATTTAAGAACGTGTTTTTCTGGGGGTACACACAGCTTCAAACCACTGTAGCCATCAATTTCAAAGCTGAAGTTCACCCTCAGAAAAGAGGCTTTAGTCTATATTTAACTCTAATTCCAGTTTCACTTAAGATTTTTACCTTGTAATTATTTAATTTCTTAGGCTATTGCCAGCTCCTTGATTCTTCCCAAAAATGTTTTTATTTTCTATCTGAAATTTTTAGTTTTCAGGAGAAAAAAAATTGCTCAGATTAACAATCTGCCATGTTACTGAAAAAGGAAATCTAACATCTTTGTGAAAATGCCATATATTTCATAGCATCCTTTTCTCATTTATCAATGTTGAGAAATTTCTCATCATTAAAAATTATTGGTAAATCTAAATTTAAATTATTTAATTGTAGATATCACAATTCATTTAATTTTCTGATGTTTGGGGCATTTTTGCTATTCCCAAATTTTTCACTGTCTTAAATAGCATAACTAATAACATCTTTATATGGAAAACTTTTTCCAAGTTTCTGAATTTTTTCCTTAGGATAAAATCCTGGAAATAGAATTACATGGTCCAAAAGATATGATCATTTTTTAAAATTCTTAATGCATATTGCCAATTTATTCCCAAAAGCTGTTTCAGATTCCCTCTAACCACCACTACAAATGGTAAGATCCAAATTCTACCATTGTACCATCTCTTACTAATTTAATTCCAACCCCTCCCCACCCCAAATTTTAAGCAGGGAAGTAACATAATTAGATTTGTATATCAGTAAGTCTATGTTAGCAGCAGCATGGAGAATAGCATATTAAAGATCAGCTTGGAGACAAGGATATCACATATAAATTACTACAGAAAAATTTTTCTAAGCCTAAAATAGCAGGCTGGTAAATGGAGCAAAGGGAATGAATTTGAGAAAGTGTTGGGGTTTGAATCATGATCCCCATAAAAGGCACACTGGTCCTGTGGGTATAAACCCATTTGTAAATAGGACCTTTGAAGATGCTAGTAGTTAACATGTGCCCAAACTGAATCAAGGTGAACCTCAAACAACTATGACTTATGTCCTTATAAGCAAAGAAAATTAGATACAGAAAGAGAAGCCAAGGAAGAAGCAAGAAGCTGGAAGTCAAGAGAATCTAGAATAGAAAGGAGAAGACACTACCCTGTGCACTCCATGTGATAGAAAAGTCAAGAAACTCCAAAGATTTCCAGCCAGCTAGAAGACACTGATTCTGGAGGAAGGAAGCTTTCTAGCATTTGAAACCATAAGCCAACAAATTCCTGTTGTTAAGCCAACCCATTATATGGTATTTGTGTTAGCAGCCTAAAAACTAAAATAGATAATAAGCGAGTGTAGATACACAGTAGAGTGTATCGCTTTAGCTGTGTAACCAACCAATGCAAAACATAATGGCTTAAAAGAACTACCATTTATTTAGCTTGTGATTAGCAATTTGGGCAGAGCTCAGTTGGGCTGCTCTTGGTTGGAATCACTCATGGGGCTGTGGTTGCCTGAGAGCTGGCTGGTCTAGAATAGCTTCAGCTGGCGTGGTTCACCCTTGCTCATATGATCTCTCATCCTTTGGAAGGTCAGCCTGAGCTTGTTCACATGATAGCAAGGTAGGTTCCAATAAAGCAGGTGGAAGTGTGCAAGGCTGAGGCCTAAAACCTAAGTTTGCATAATGTCACTACTGTCATCCTTTTGAGTGAATTAAGTCACAAGACCAGCTCAGATTTGAAGAATTGGAAAATAGATGGAGTTCTTGATGGGAGAAGCAGCAGAAGGTATGAATCCCAAAAAATGTTGGAGAACTCTGCAACCTGTCACATCAAATTGTCAGTGTTTCTGAATAAGAATAAGTTCTCTAGGGAAATGGTGAAATGTAGGCTAAGTTAAAGAATTCCAAACTGGTGAATTGGGCATATGTTAATATCATTCATTCACTGAGAAGGGAAGAAAAGTAAGTTTGATTTTAAACATGACTTGAAAATGTGTAATTGAATTTCAAATATAGATCTGAAGTTCAGAAATGAAATTTAGGTTATCTCATTTAGGTTATAGATTTAAGAGTGCAGATAATATTTGAAGCAATGAATGTGCAAAGTGAAAGTGCTAATGGGAATCTCTGGGGACATTATTATTTTTAAAAAGAATGGAGAAAAATTATAACCTAAAGTAGAGTAAGACAGTATAACAACCAAGGAGGGGTGGTTTAAAATCAGCAGAGAATCGTTAATACTATCCAACCTCACAGGATAACATATCAATCTTATACTGATTAATAGTCCATTGATTTTAGCAAGTAAGTCGTTAAACTTTGGTGAGAGCAGCTGATGAGTAAAAGGAAAATAGATGACACTGAGCAATTGCTAAGTGGCTGGTTGAAGTGAAGATCAGAGACAAGGGCACACTGGGATGGAAATGAAAACTGTAGGGGAATGACATTTAACAAATTGAGTGGTCAAAGGAATGATGAGTTCACCATTAAAGAACATTCCCCGACAATCCCTATTCCAATGGATCTCAAACTTTCTCAGGTTGCATACCTTTAGTGTCTCTCTAATTTTTTCATAGCACCCATAAGCCAAAAGAAATACTTCACAGTTTCATTTATTAAACAGTCCAATAACTTAGTATATATGTACTAATAACTTAGCACCTGTTTGGCACTGCACAACTCTTCAAACTTTGGAATCAGACTGGACGGCACCATCTTGATTTTTTTACTAATTTTTGTGTGATATTTGCCTTTTTATCATAGTAACCACTGAAAATCAAGCTTCACAAAGTTATGTCATCAAAAAGAATGTAGAGCCTAATGCTGAAACTGTGAACTACTGCAATCTAGTAATTCATGTGGCACCCAACAAATGTGACTGTGGTTTCTTCAAAAATTTAAAATATGCTGCTACACCCCTGTGAGTTCTCTGTGGTACCCCAGGGCATCTCAGTTCATAGTTTGGGAGCCATAGCCCCATCCTGCTTTAACTATCTTTATAGTAATTATCACCTCACATATTTTATGTTGTCTCCTCCCTTACAATCTGAGTATGATGGGGGTAGGCTTTTTGTCTTTAATCACTACTGTATTCCCAGTCTCTAGAAGCACACCTGGAATATGGAAGGTTCTCAATAGGTGTTTGTTGAATGAATGACTAGATGTAGTCAAGTTGTTAAGAAATAGTGAAAAAGGCATGGGTTGTTGTAATTCATAATTTCAGTATGGAACAGTTCTGAACAAAGTTAAGGTTTAAGTGTAGTCATGATTATGGATGGTTGAATGAGTGTAGTCATAATTATGGATATTTGAATGAATAATGTCAAAGAACCATCAGACTAGTAGATAAGTCAAACACATGGATCTGAGTTCATAAAAATGATGGGAAGTCGTGAGAGGGAGAGATATGAGCAAGCACCAAAAAACAAGAGGAATAGGGTAGTGTAACCAAAACGGAAAAATACACAAAGGAACGAGACAGTTTTTAAGTGAGGGTGGCATATTGATGGTTTGAAAGGGACAAAACAGGGAGTTCTAGGTTACAATGAGTTGTAAAAGAATTCACAACTCTCATTTACATGACAACAGGGGAAGTAGTATCTTCACAGGTATAAGGTTTTTATTAGGCACAAAGATGAAAAGATAATACTGTTAATAGTTTGAAGAAGTAAAGTGTTTCTTCATGATGAAACAGGGTTCCTGAATGCACAACTAGTTTTTAAACTTCTTGAGGACAAGGGCTTATCTTATTCATTGTTGTATCCATGAAGCCTATTCTAATGTAGACACTAGATTAATTATTGATTGACTGATTGCCTATATTTCAAAGAGGAAAAGACCAACTGATCAATTGGCAGGCTGACTCAAAGAAAGATGGAAGAAAGGACTGTGTGCCTGGCAGTCATACACAGACAGCTTGTGAGACAGCAAAATTAGAGTGCACATGAATCAGTTTTTAAAGAACTAACAATGCAACTGCATCTGAGAAATGATCGCTTCAGAATCTCAAAGTAAACACCCTTAACTAAAGACAAAAATTATTTTAGCGTGCTATATTTTTTAAAATTCATAATAAACTTTGTATGATGTGAATGGGTTTACCATTTGATTTTTTTAGTTTATATATCAACTTAAGTGTAAGAAAAATCTAGGGAAGTGTTTTTATTTCCCCAACCATTAGGCAATAATGAGATTCTCGGGGTAACTGAAAATTATTTAAGGGGTCATTTCTTATTAACAAACATAGTAGAAATGTACTTTACTTTGTATAATGTATTATGCAAATGATAGTATAATACTGAATCTTAAAGCTTCTGTTTAATCTTTCATTGTGAATAAACAATGACCAGGAAGAAAGGACTTTCAAAAGTATAATCACATATATATTATTAGAGTAGAATGATGAAACTTTCAGAATGACAATGCATTTAAATAATAATCTTGTTGGAATTCTATATCAGATCATTATCATGATTGATTTGCTTATCTGTGACAAAGATACAGAAAAATCATACAGCTAATGCTTGAACAGGGGGGACATTAAAAATAAATTTACATATAAAAATTATCAGCAAAATTCCAGAAATTTGTCCATTTTGAAGTCATTCTTTCTTATTTAGTTAAAAAAATCAAATCCCATCCAGCAAGTACTGTTATTCCAAAAATGTTGTAAAGTTTTTCAACTGTCTACTAGTGATACCAACCCAACAGAGCAGAGCATTTATAACATCCAAAAATAAAAGAATATTTCATTAATACCAGGTGTTCTCAAAGGCTAAAAGCTGACAAAATGAATTAAAAAAAAACACTGATAATTATAATAATGGGCTTGGGCTTTAAAATGCTTTGTTAAGCTTTATTGTACAGACTAAAATTCTGGTTTGGTAGACTTAGTAATACAAAATTGCCTATTGGGTTTAGTGGCTTCTTGCATGAGCTCATGCAACTGTCCAATTTGTTCATCGCGAAAGTCATTCAGTTTTTCTGCTGGGAGAGTAGTTCCAAAACATGCTTTTTCATTTGAATTTTGTCTGTTTTCATTAGCTTGTTGCCATAGCATTGCTGCATATGCCTAGCAAAAAGAGAGAGAGAAATGTAGGTTATAGCTATAAAGGTAAAATAAGATCTGTGTCCACTTATTTAATGTTGGGGGCTTGAAGAATTCGAATTCCAAGTCATTTTTTTCTCCCAAACAGTTTTTCTTATTTCTAGCACTTTAATAGTTTTAATAGACTTTTAGCAAAGTTCCTAACCTGAAGATCCTGAGGAGGGGAAGGCATGGATAGGCTCCAGAAGCATACATAAAAATAAAAAGCATATGTGTAATTATATGTATACATACATGTATATATTTCTGGGGCCATAGCTTTCATCAGAGTTTCAAAGGGAGCCATTTATCTCATAGGCTTCAAAGTGGGTCTTAGAATTCATTAAGTTCATTCCCGTGTCTTCAGTTAAAAATCTAATTTAAATCATGCTAAAGAAAAGGAAACTTTTCAAACCTTTAAGCCTTCAATGTTTAACAATATCTCATATCTGTCAGGGAAAAACTCTATTTTCACCTGTAATTTTTCTCTTATTCAGTCAGCATCTTTGGCTTCTCCAACTATCATTGCCTGCACATATGCCAAGTTTTAGACACAGACTCTAACTCTAAAATTAATGTTTTAATCAGGCAAGAAGTACCAATCTATTTCAGTTCACTATAAGCACACTCAGGGTAAGTAAATGAAATGGTTAATTTTGAAAAATGCTACTGCTCAATCTGGTTTGAGAGATATAAATTTCTTATAACTGTTGGATTGCCAATGCCACCAAAGAGAAGCTTTGAATTTAATTCCAGACATTTCTAAACCTTTTACATGTATTAGAAATATTATTTTCTTCATGTATTACAGAAACCCTTTTTTAAAAATAACAAAATAAAAACACTGCACACACTGAAGCTTCATCAATTCCACTTCTAGGCACATGTCCCAGAATAGAGTTTCTCAACCTTGACACTACTGACATTTTGGATAATATGGATTAATTATTTTTGGGGAGTGTGAGAGCCTGTCCTAGCCATATATGATGTTTAGCCATATCCCTTGGCCTCTATCTGCAGTTACTTCAAGTACCTACCCCCAGTCTTAATAAAAAATGTCTCCAGATATTGCCAAATGTCCCTGGGAGGCAACATTGTCCTTGGCTAAGAAACACTGCCCTAGAGAAACTTTCAAATATTTGTACAAGGAGCAGACACAAGAATGTTTTTGCTTGTTAAAGCAAAAAAAAAAAAAAAAAAAGGAAACAATCTAATGGTACTTCAATAGCAAAAACGAAAGATACACTGAGGTTATTTAGGCAATGGTTTATAGAGAAGTAACAGCAAATGGACTGTCTATGTATCAACATGGATGGCTCTCCAAAATATTGAAATATGTGTGAATATAATGTTTGTGGTTTGCTTTAAAATAATCTAGGGGTAAGGGGAATAGGTGCGAGTAGAGATGAAACAAGATTGCCATGAGTTGATAAATGTTGAAGCTGGGTGATGGGTAATTGAAGCTCATTATATTCTTTCTATGCTGTGTATGTCTGAATTTTCCCCCATAATTTAAAAAATACATATATATATATGCACTGTGTTTGTGTGTGTGTGTGTGTATACGCATGACACAAACACCTTAGAACTTGAACTAAAATTAGAAGTAAATTTAAATAAACAGAATTAACTACATACAAATATCATTCAACTAAAACGATGTCAATTACTTCTAAGTTTCAACTATGGGTTTTAAATTTGACTTATCTATCAAAACTTCCAGGCCCTGAAAAGCTGCCCTTGGCCTCATCTAACCACAAGCTTTTAACACTAGAGGAAGTCCTTCTCATATTGCTTTAACTAATTAAACCAAAAATCAAAGCTCTCAATTCTTTTTGTTTCAATGAGTGAGGCATACTAAGGGTCTTCATTGGTAAATTCAAATTAATTTTTGAGAATTGGCAAACAAAAAAGCAAACTGTATTTTATTCATTCAAATATTGTCTGTTCTTTGATATCTCAACTTCTAGAAATATTTTTCAAATAATCTCTTTGTGGATTCATCAGGGTCCAAAGAAGAAAACTTGTTAGCTATGAGGTAATCTTTTTTCAATCTTGGGACTGGTTTTTATATTCCAATGATGTCATTATGATTACCTGGGTAACAAAGTTTTATCCCTTATAGTTCTGAATATTAATTAATTTTGCTTGATCATCATTCTCTCCTGATGCCAACTGACCATTTCAGTCGGTTTCCCTTTCATCTCTAGCAAGTGTTCATTAGAGGACACACTAAGGCTGTTTAATGAAGGAAGTCTAGACTTACCAACATTTTTTCTTCCTTTTATTTTTGGAAACGTTTTCTTAAAGACATTAGCATTATTAAAATTTGTAAGCCATACACGTTTTTTAAAAAACTAAGCATAATATATCGAAGTCATTTTTTAAAAGGTTTCCAGAAACTTCCTCACCAAAAGAGGAGAATTTCTCATAATTGTTACTTCAACATGTGGCTGGTAGACATTGATTTAATTCAATTTGTATACCTTTAAATTAGTTTTTCTACTCGTAATGTGAATCACTGGATTTTTGCTACTTGTCCGACAAGCTGGAATCGAAGTAGAATACCATTCCTTATACAACTGGCATATAAAAATTGAGATTCATTCTTATGAACAAATCTGGGCCACAATTTTTTTATAGATGCCAAAAAGGAAGAGTTTGCAATAAGGGGAGAAAATGAGTTTTGAGCATGGGATAATGGTGGTTGTATCACAGAAAGCCAAAACTCAAGAAAATAAATCTAGGGATTTCAGTTAGTTGAGACTCTAAGTGTGAATAACAGGAGTACCATGGCAAAAAAACCACTGGACCCACTCTATCTTACAGAAATAGTCACATGTATATAGAAAGAGGTATTAGGATTGGTAAAATTAACTACGATACATCTTACATCCATACTATAGAATACTATGCAACAGCTAAAAAGAATAAATTCAAATATCATATACTGACATAAAAAGCTCTCCAAGACAAGTGAAAAAAGCAACTTGCAGAAAATATGTAATGTACCTTTTCTTTGTTTTAAAATATATAAAGATTTGTATATGCAATGGAACACTTACATATTTACATATATAAACAGAAAGGAGGCTGAAAGGAAGCCCAGAAAGTTTGGGGGGAGAGTTAGCATTTCATATTTTATTCTGAACACCTCTCACCTCTGTATTATTGTGATCTTTTATAATGAATATTACTTGCTATTAATGTAAGGGAAAGAGAGCAGAGAGGAGAGAAGCTATAGGAAAAATTCTGGAGTGGTTATAGCTCTAATTTTCATGATTTGTCCTGACAGCAGAAACCAAATCAATTTGTCTATAGGAATTAATTTGGCCATAAATATTAACAAAAGAAAACTCAAGTTCTCATTATTTTGTTCAATCACATATCTACTATTTGCCCTTCTTTGTTCTTTAAAACAAAATTACAACTCAACAGCCCAAAAGTACAGTAAGAAACATTTTTATTTTAGGAAATAATGATATTATTAAAATCCAAATTGTCAAACTCTGTAAATAAAAGGATTAACTGTTTGCTTAACTAAAGGATATTCATATTTAGAAAAGCATTTATCATAAGTCCACTTTAACAGAGAAACAAACTGGTTTAAAATATTTTATGAACACGCCATTTTTAAGGTACTTATCAACTATATAGCTGTAATTCAAGAAAATACCTAGCTATATAACTTCTGCCCTTTTAAAATCTGAAATTTATTTTATTTTATATTTTAACTGTAAAATTTCCTTGATAGCATAAAAAAAGATATATGATTTAATCATAAAATTTCACCACAATTTTTCCACATATTATAATCAGAGTGAGTCCGAAGAAACTTATCTTTCTTATGAATTACATAAATCATGTCATAAATTTCCTTACAAGACTGGCACATATTTTGTTGCCCTGCTCACAACATCCTGGAAACTAAAATGACAGTACTTTTCCAGAGCTTTGGCAAATTAAAGTAAATTATTTTTACTCTTTCAATATAATCTCCTAGAGTAATCTAGAAGGAAACAGTTACCTTTCTTCCAAAGTTATTGAATTATTGTAAGGTTCTAATAGCAACACTGAACCAATAAATTTAAGTTTGGAGCAGTTAGTCAAGCTTTCCCTAGAGAACTGATTAAAAATGGCATGCCACCTCAAGGAGTAAATACAACCACCCCTCCCTCAATAAGAAAACTGAAAGTTACCTAAATTACAGTAACTAAATTCAAAGATACCTTGGGAATTTGAATCATAGCTGCCCAAGTCATTAACACAGAATATTTTATATTATAGAAAAAAATTGAATCTATCCTGGTAATGATGATAAATTTGGTTTCTTGGCACTTTGATCAGGTTTACAATTTTCAAGTCAGTGACAATAGGTTATCTATTTTTATAACAAAAAATATCATCAAATAATAATCTATACTATCTTCTTAGCCAGGTACTTATAATACATCATACCAATTCACAGAACACAAACAAACAAGACTAGAGTGTCACTGATAAGTGTATTTCTCAGGTGACCATGAAGCTGGGCCTCTCTGGAGTTAAGCTCCCTAGTTTCCTCTGCCCAGTGCAGCAAACCAGACTCAGGAGTCACCTGAGACTCTAGCAATTTACAGCAATAAATTTTAAAAATTTAAAAAAAGAGAATAAAAACAAGAAAATGGAAGGTCCCTGGCTAGGGAAGTAGACATTGTGAGGAAATGTCACAAATACTCTTTCATCTGTCTACTATTAGACACATGCAAATCAAATATGTCATAATGTCAGAAAGCAGTAGTCAGTGCAAATAAACAAACACCTTTTTGTTAATGAAATTCCTCCAAAAGTTCTGAGAAGCTTAATAATGATAGCATTGTATGTAAGGTAAACGTTATCACATAACTTATTTTACTTAAAGGCAACACTTTACTATTTTAAAAGATATTTGTAAAATTAATTTTAAAAATACATTTTCCCACTCATTGCAAAAACTACTGAGGAGGGAAGCGGCTGTGGCTCAATCAGTAGGGCTCCCGTTTACCATATGGGAGGCCCCGGGTTCGGTTCCTGGGGCCTCCTGGTGAAGGCAGGCCCGCCCGCATGGCGCGGTTAGCTGACCCAGCGAGCACAAGCAGCAAGGGGGGGATAAATGAATAAATAAATAAAATCTTTAAAAAAAAAAAAAAAAACTACTGAGGTAACTGGATTATTTATAAGATTTATACTTTATAAAGCAATTTAATTTACCCTTTAGAGAGATAATTTGCATCAGTAAGTTTTATAATTCTTTGTTCTGTTATATAGGATTAATTCTATAATACTATGATCCATTAACATAGGGTATTGAAAAAATGGCAAAAACGGTTATCCAGCATTCTAACTGGACATCTTTATTAACCAGAACTACCAAATGTTTACAGTACAGTAATGATATCTCTTTACAATACAGTAATGATACCTGTACTATCTACCTCACAGGATTGTGAGAATTAAATGAGATTGATATTTTTTTTAAAGGAATTTGTATCCAGGCCATAAAACATTGTAGAATTCTCTTGAAAGGTGTCTTGTGAGTATTCATCCCCATGCCTGGAGTGTTCTTCTCCTGGCTGGCTTCTTCTCATCTCTCAGATCTCAGCTTAAATGTCCCCTCCTTAGAGATTAGAGAGGCTTGCCTGACTCACCTATATGCAATAGGCAAGCCCTGCTACTCTCTCATAATCCTAAATTTCCTGCTCGGTACTTAGCCTCATCTGAAATTATTTTGTTTACCCCAGCAAAATGAAATTCCATGAAAAATATGAACACATCCGTTTTCTCCACTTAGTCCCCTGCATCTACCATGGTGTCTGGCACAAGGGAAGTGCTCACTAAATATCACCTTAATGATAAATAAATGAAAGTTGTCTAAACACTTAACAGGAAACAATCATCCAGAATATTACATACACACTGTTAAATGCCTACTCTTCAAATATACCTACTTGTTTCTAAATTTTATAAGGATCCAAAACTTAAAGATGTTGATATTTTTCACTTTATAGGAACATCCATCCTATCTTCAATGTCTTACTTGTTATTGATGACATTTTCGAAGGTTATTGTCTCTGTTCAGTGGTTCTCAAACATTTTTGAATCCCAAAAATCCCTTATGCTCGTTTAAAAAAAGTTTTAGTTTATTTGGGTTATACCTATCAATATTTACCATATTAGAAATTAAAACAATTTTAAACTATTAATTCATAAAAAATAAACTCATTACTCATGAACTGATAAACTTATCAACTAAATAAACCCATAAACTTAAACTCATGAAATAGCATATTTGTATGAAAAATAACTTTATTTTCCAAAACAAAAAAGATTTGTAAGAAGAGAAGCACTGTTTTGTTTTACATTTTGTCATATCTCTAATGTCTAGCTTATTAAAAAGACAGCTGGATTCTCATATTTGCTTCTGTAGTCAATCAGTCATGATATGTAATTTTGGTTAAAGTATATGGAGAAAAAAAAAAAAAAAAAAAGTATATGGAGAAAATCTGGCCTCACAGACATATGTTAGTTGGAAAAGGGAGAGTAATAGTTTTCTGGTAACTATAGATATTATTCTTTGATGCTACACCAAAAGTGAACAAATGGTAGTTTCTGAAAAGTCAAATGCAATGTATTATATCAATAAACATTGCCGACTCTATTATATTAAAAACAAATGAGTTTTTATGGCTAAGAGATTTCAAAGTGACTCAGGAAGTCATTCCAGAGGTTACACTTATGCATATCTCAGCAGGATCTCACTGACTGTCAAAGTAAACAGTGTCTCAAACAGTGGGGTTCCTGAGGGCTCTAGAGCAGGGATTCTTAACTAAGTGGTCCCTGAGCTTGAATTGAAAAAAATCAATTTGATTAGATGTCCAACATGATATGCATGCTGCCTTGTCAAATACTACACCACAGTTTAATGTTCTTATTCAAAATAAACAAGTCTGCACTTTGACATGTCTTTAAAAAATAAAATTTAATTTTCCTATATTTTTGATTGATTGGATTTTATTTAATGTGTTAAGAATGAAGCACAGGGAAGCGGCTGTGGCTCAATCAGTGGGGCTCCCGTTTGCCATATGGGAGGCCGGGTTCGGTTCCCGGGCCTCCTGGTGGGGGCGGGCCCGCCTGCATGGCGTGGTTGGCTGGCCCAGCGAGCACAAGCAGCAAGGAGGGGATAAATGAATAAATAAATAAATAATCTTAAAAAAAAAAAAAAGAATGAAGCACATATGTATAGTATTTTTTTTATTCTATTTTAGTAACTATTTCAATACATGTAGCTGATTTCCTTTGTAATTTAATTTTAGCATTTAAAAACATTCTTGTGGGGACGTGTTGGTGTGGGTGTGATAAATTTATAAAAAAAAAAACACAGTATAGTGTGGACTTAGTATGATTTTTATTTTGATGTAGCGTGTTATGAGTGTAGTGGATAACTACCTGCAAAAAGGTTGGTAAGGATGACAGAGACGGTTCTATGACTACGCAGGAAAACTAGAATTTTTAAATGTTTGCCAAAAATTAACCTTTTGAACAGATGTTGAGCCGAGTTAGGATATCAGATGTTGAAATTATGGGAAAGTTGTAAAACGTAATTTTGAATAATCCTAAAATTTAAAGACATACCAATGTTGCATGTCATAAATCTATCTGCAGCTACATTCTGAGAAAGGGTCTGTGGTTTTCACCTGACTGGCAAAGGGGTTCGTGGAACAAAAAAGGTTAAAAACTCCTGCTCTAGAGACATCTAGACACTATAAGCAGGGCAGACAAGATCAGAAATTTGGCGCCCTACCAGTGGGCGTTACTTTGGAATTTATGCTCCTCAGTGTAACAGAGTTAGACTCATTTAGTTTCCCTACACATGGCTCTTCTGCACCTTTTACTTGAACCTATAATTAGCATTATACTTGTTAAATATACGTCACAGCGATTTAAATCTTTGGTCTGTTCATGTGCTGGTTGAGCCCTGAATCTCAGCAGAGTTGCAACACCTACTCTCCAGTTCACCAGACTCACACCCAGGACAACTAACAAGGAGATGACGATGGACAAAATCCATCCCAACGAACACAGAGCAACTGTAACCGCAAGCAAGATTGTTCCATCCATCCTCCCCATGGGACTTAGGCCCTCTCTGTTAGAAACAGAGTGGGCATCACCATCCCCAAATCCTCAAGATTGGGGAATTAACAATGGACTAACGTAGACTTATTATTATTCTACTATAGACTTATTATTATAGCAATGGAAGAACTTTTATCATTGATATAAAGGCAGTGGCCACCAGAGGTTCATAGGGGAGAGGGAAGAATAGGTGTAACATGGGGGCATTTTCAAGACATTGGAATTGTCCTGCATGACATTGCAATGACAGATACAGACCATTATACATTTTGTCATAACCTATAAAATTGTGTGGGGCTGAGTGTAAACTATAATGTAAACTACAGTGCACAGTTTGTAGCAATGCTTCAATATGTATTCATCAATTGTAACAAATGTACCACACTAATGAAAGATGCTGTTAATGTGGGAAAGTGTGGGAGGGGCATGGGGTGGGGAATATGGGAATCCCCTATATTTTTTATGTAACATTTATATAATCTAAACTTCTTTAAAAATAAAAATTAAAAAATTAAAAATTCATTGCTCTATCTTGCACTTTGGATGAATCTTTTATCCATATATAATCCTGTAACGTTATGCATTTAGAAAATATCAATTCACTGGGTTTTGCTGATCTTCCAATGCTGACTTATTTCATTGTGCAACATCAAAACATTATTAATATCACCACTGTTCTAATCAGAACAGTCATCATGCCTACAGTGGTGGAAAGAAATTTGCCAAAATTCTAATTTTCTTTTGGAGGTTCAATTTTTATATTTGGCAATAAATACTGTGTTATTTTCCTTGAAGTCACACAGGCTCACTCCATTCAGTTTTGAGAAAATTCTATAAATATCCAACTCTGAATAATGGCAGTTTCTCAGTTGTCCTTTCAGGTAAAAATAGTTTACAATGAAAAAAGTGGCTAATTTAGCTTGCAACTCGGATATCTGTACACATGCTTTTCCTCGGGACAACCATCAAACTTTAGTAGGCAAAAGTGCTTTATGCAAAAGATAGGTTCTATTTAACATAACAATGGGGCATAAATGAAACACACTAAATCTGTAACACTCTCATTTGCTTTTGAGACCAAATTGTAGTCAATAGTATACATGAACTATGCTCCCATATTCCTCCATCCCTCCACCTTTATGTAGTTCTTGTCACAAATTATATGTTTATACATTATAAGTCCAAAACCACTGGTGTTTATGCATTTGCCTTTTAGATCCTGTAGGAAGTAAAAAGTGGAGTTACAAACCAAAAATACAATAGTACTGGCATTTATATTTACTTGTGTCCTTACCCTCAACAGAGATCTTTATTTCTTCCTGCAGCTTTAATCTATTTTCTATTGTCCTTTCCTTTTAAACTGCACAACTGTCTAGCCAGTCTACTGGTGACAACTCCTTCAGCTTTTGTTTGTCTGGAAATATCTTAATCTCTCCTCCAATTTTGAAAGACAGTTTTGCAGGATACAGAACACTTGATTGGCAATTTTTTGCTTTCAATACTTTAAATATGTTATTACACTGCCTTCTTGCCTCCATGATTTCCAATAAGAAATTGGCACTTAAACTTACTGCGATTCCCTTGTACGTGACACGTTACTTCTCTCTTGTGGCTCTCAGAATTCTCTATCTTTGGCATTTGACAATTTGATTATAATATGCTATGGCATGGGTCTATTTGGGTTTATCCTATTTGGAATTTGTTAAGCATCTTAGATGTGCATATTCATGTATTTTGTTAGGTTTGGGCCATTATTTCTTTGAGTATTCTCTTTGTCCCTTTTTCTTCTTCCTTCTCCTTCTGGGACCCCCATATGCTTGATATTGTCCCCAGGTTCCTCAGACTCTGTTCACTTTTTTTTTCTTTCTTGCTCCTCAGACTGTATTATTTCAACTGTCTCGTTTTCAAGTTCTCTGACTCTGCCTTCTGCCAGCTCCAATTTGCTGTTGAATCCCTTTAGGAAATTTTTTTTTTTGGTTGCTATGGTCTTCAGCAATGGTTGGTTCCTTTTCATAATTTTTCATCTCTTTGTGTTAATCTACCAATTTCCTGATTTCCTTTGGTTCTTTGTCCATGTTTTCCTTTAGCTCTTTGAGCATACTGAGGACCATTTTTAAAAAGTCTTTGTCTGGTTCCTTATCAATGACTTCTAATGCTTTAATCATCTCCTTTGCCTGGGCCATCACTTCCTGTTTCTTTGTATGTTTTTGCTGAAACCTGGGCATTTTGATATTTTAAGGTGTTATTGCTATAATTTTAGACTCTGGGATGTCTGTTCCTTAAGTTTGTATCTAGCTAGTGTTATGACAGAGCTTTCCTTGAATGCCAGGCAATAACAAAAAAAAAAAAAAGGAGGAAGAAGAGGAGGAAGAGGAGGAGAGGAAAAGTAAAACATATTTCTTAGTCTATGCAGATTGATCCAGGCAAGTGTTCACCTTCAGGGCTTATCCATACAATGAGTTTAGAGAATAGCTCCAACCCAAAGCACAGAGGAAACTGGGATCTTTTCTGTGCATGCATCTTGTTTTGGACATGCACAAGTGGCTCTAGGAATTCCCCTCTTTACACAGATAGAAAAGTCCCCTTTTTCCAAGAAAAGAGTTTCTTCAGGGTCCTGGGCACTGTACTGTATGTCCTACAGCAAGATACCCCTTGCCCCAGGCAGCATGACCTGATTGCTCTCCCACAGTGTTTTGTAGGAGAGCACGGTGAGCCACCTTCCTCACACATGGCAACTTCTGGGACAGTGAGTCCTTCAGGCCACCACCCAACAGTCTGGGCCAGATATACATGCTCTCAGTATGTGTACAAGGGTTACTCTGCTTCCTCCAGAACTAGGACCAGGGATCTACACACTGGGAGTGCAGGTGAGCTATGCACCAAGCCAGAGAAGGTTCAGGGTAGGGGCCAGTCAGAGCAAAACGAGATCCTACGGTTTTTAAGTAGCCTCTTTCTTGAGTCAGTGTGTTCCCTGTTACTGCAGTCCTTTGACTGTTTTCTGGAGCTTTGAGAAAGATGTTTCTGCTTCTTCTTGCCGGTTGTTTAAAGCTTCTGTTAGGGGACTGGGCCATGAAGCATCTCACTCCACCATCTTGATCCAGGTGGGGCTGTAGGTAGTTTTTAGTTTCTTAAAAAACATCACCATAAAATTAAAGCAACTATAAGGAGTCTTATTTAGCAGGATTTTCAGTGATTTTGTTCTACTTTGGTATATATTAAATTTCAAAAAAAAAAAAAACTTAACATATTCAGATTGAATAAAGGGTTTGGAGGAAGGTTACTATTCTTGGTAAAATCTTTTTTCATTATGTTAAAATGGAAATTGAATGCATTCAATGTGATCTCAAGATAAAAAGAACAGACCTATAACTTAATAACTTAAGAAAAACTTTCCACAATATACAGTTTTACGTATATCCTATTTATTATAGCAAAGTTTCTGGGAAACTTATAGAAAAATGTTAGACTAGATTTACTAGAAACAAAGATACACATTTGTTACAGTAAATAATATCACCATTAATTATAAGTGCTAGACTTTAATCACAATAAAGAAAAATTGGGGAAACTTACATAATAGTCAATCCCTTAATCAACTCAAAACTGAAAAATATGAAAACATAATTTCTAATCATTTAAAGTGCACCTGCCTATATAGCAGTTCTTTACTCCAAATTTAAGCTCTGGCTTACTTCTCATAAATGTTATACTGTACTTGAGTAGTATCTGCTGAAGGAAAATGATTCTACTGTGAAACAATTTGCCATTTCAGATACAGCTCTTATCATTCTTTTAAAATATAACTTCTCAAACAGCTTTAAGAACCTATCTTTAAAAGGCTCCTAAAGCAGCTTAACAATAAAATTTCCTGTATAAAATTTAAAAGTTAGAAATTTCCATAACAAACACTTCTCAATTATCATAATAATGACAAGACATACAGGCCACACATGGTTAAATTTGATATACACTCCATTCAGAACTGAATTGGCCTTAGGATCTATTTCCAAAGGCAGTCTCACCTGCTAGTCTAGTTTTAAACAAGTTGTGATCAGAACCACTTCAGCTACTTAAAATCTTCGTGGTTAAAGGATCCAAGAAGAATGTGGCAGTGACTAAGTAGGCTGATCTGTCTCCCACTCTGAAAGATATGCTGCCTACTGAGTAAAGAGAACACTACCTGAAGGATGCTCTAATCCTCACCTTTCTTGTGTCCTACTTTTATATGGTCGTGTTAAGACAAGAAAATGCAGAGAATTGAAGATCCTGCACTCCATAGGTTTCATGGTCCTATATCCCTTAGCAAGTTTCCTCATTGAGTTAGGCCTTGGTCTTTTAAAGAGACCAGGTTCCCAGGCACATGTATAATCTCCATGTGCATAGTATGAATTTTATACTAACCCTCCTGCAGTTATAGAACAATATTTTAAAGAAGACATATTTACAAAATTCAATATTCAACCCTACATTGAATTCTTTAATATCTCTAAACTTCATTAATAGATATAACGTTAACAGATAATGTAACATACATAATATTACAATATGCTAGGGGAATGCTTTTGGTGTTTCTACTTTCAACAATATAGTCTACAGTATACTGTCTTCCTTTTCCAATTAAAAAAAATATATTACCTTGGTAAAATACACTTAGGGAGCAATTAAAACTTCTATGATCATATCCTTCCTTTTCCAATCTAATTATAGATTGATTTTTAAAAGAGAAATAACTTACAAGTCACTGGAGAGAAAGTATGTTGAAATCCCCAAAAGGTAATGATTCAGTCTATACTATATTTACAAAATATACTTTTAAGTTTTAATAGGATTATTTGATATTTCCAGATAATTAAAGCCTTTGGTATTCCACATTGGAAACTGGCAAGGAACATCGGAATTTTTAATAAATTTTCATAGAATAACTGCAGAGTAGTGAGCACAAAGCACAAAGTAGTAAAGATTAGTCTCTGATTAAAAACTAAGCAGAGAAATATTGCTGTGGTAATCATTCCTTCTCCAACCCCCATCAATAGCAGCAGATAATTGTGAAGTAGGATCCAACAGACTATACACTGATTTGTTTTAAGAGATGACAAAGAAACAGACACAGGTAGAAATTTATGTGTTAGCTTTTGCCAAATTCTAAAAAATAGTTTTTCCATTTTTGAAAGAAAGAAAAAGAAAAGTCCTATTGCACACATTTCATGTTTCCTTGTATGGACTGTCGATTTTTTTTCCAAACCTCAAGCCTTGATAGCACTTTGCTATTCTTTCTATAAACTCACTTGGAAGTTCCAAAACCTCAACATTACTAATCCAAAACCTAAGCTGAAACCCTGACGTCTGCCTTTCATGCCAGTCTCATATAAACAATTGCCTACACTGCATCTCTAATTGGATACCTTTCCATTAGCTTATTCTTAACATTCCCTTGTCATTATTATCTCTCCTTTCCCAGTGTCATCAGGATAGAACTAATATCAAACATTAAAATTCACAGAACTGGATATCAGTGAAAATAGTGGAGTAGGGAACTCCAAAGATCTGCCCCTCCACAAAAGCAACAAATAAATTAGCAAAAACTATTAAGAATCAACTTTCTCAGAACTCTGGTAACTAAAGGAGAGCTTGCAACAACCAGGGAAACAATCAAGAAACAAAAGCTGAATCTCAGGGAGCTTTTTGGCATTTTAACTATTCAGATCAGTGGTGGCCTTGAAGACAACAGCTCACTTTTCCAGCACAAGTATTAGGTACCAGAAGAGGAGAATGGACCTCTTCTCAAAGAATTATGGTTGTTTGTTTTGACCTGTATGGAGGTTCCTAGGAGGACCGGCTCAAACTTAGCCTGCCTTTATCTACCCTAACTCAGAACTCTTCCCAGTACTGATGTGGCTACCTGGGAGGTGTTAATCAAAAACATTTAAAGGAAAATGTACTAGTTGCTGCTACCCAGGACAAGGGAAAACAGATGGGGCAGAAGCCACCCTGACTTAAAAGTCTCATGTTCCACTGCAGCCAAATTCTCATTTAACAATTCCATACACCAGCTTCCAGGGTTTCTTCCAGGGACATCTCAGTTATAAGAGTCACTGAACAGGATGGAGGAGACCAGACAGAAATTAGACTAGTACTTTGTTCTGTAATTTTGACTGCAACCATGTAAACGGTTTATATAATTAAAAGACAAAATTAAATAAAAACTTAGAAAAAGTTGCTAAAATTGGAAAGCAAAATGATCAAGCGGATGGCTTAATCATTCTCTCTATCCCCTATGAGTAATCATTTCCAATAATTTCTGGTTTATCCTTTGTTTCTTTAATATATATATAAATATATATTAATATATATTTGTTTCCCTTTCATATGTTTATAGACCTTTGGCATTTCTTCTTCAGTGAAGTGTCTTTCATATATACTAAACTAGTCATATTTTTTTTTTTTGCCTGTGTTTTAATAAGATTTTTGGTACTTTTATTCTCAGTTTTTAGAAACTTGTTATTCAGGATAAGAAACCATTTTTTTGGTCATATAAGCTGCAAGTAATTTTTTCCCAAGGTTATCACTGATCTTTTACCTTGCTTATGGTTCTGTTTTGCCACGTAAATTTTTTTTATTTTTAATATAGTTAAATGTATCTACATTTTCTCTTATTGCTTTTGGATTTTTTTTTTTTTTTTTTTTTTTTGACCATCTACTTTGAGAAGACCTAGAAGCAATGACAAGCCCATTAGCAGTGAGAACTCCTAATATATAGATTGTGTTCTTTAAACACCACTTCCCACTATAAGAAACAATAACTTCTTGGAGAAATAGCTGATTCCAGGTATGAGGTAGGTAAATCTTCTTGTCTATGCAATAAGAATGTTTATGCAATAGGATATACACAGACTCACATATGGCTTATTCTTGCCAAAAGAGAAAAAGAAAGAAAACTTAATGTGATCAAATCTCTAGAACTAACTACCAATTTGCAACAACAACAACAAAAATACAGGAGACAGAGAAACATATCAACAAAGGGATTCAATCAGCAAAATCTTGAGTAAGAAGTTTTATAAGACAAAGGCAATAGTTTCTGTATTAGTCAGCCAAAGGGGTGTTGATGCAAAATACCAGAAATCGGTTGGTCTTTATAAAGGGTATTTATTTGGGGTAGAAGTCCACAGTTACCAGGCCATAAAGTATAAGTTTCTTCCCTCACCAAAATCCACTGGGACATGTTGGAGCAAGACATCTGCCGACATGTGCCAGGGTTCAGGTTTCTTGGGTTCCTCTCTTCCCGGGACTGCGTTTCTCTCCAGACTTAGCGCCTCTGTTTCCTCCACAAGGTCAGCTGTAGACTATGAGACGCTCTAGGCTTTGCTACTCTCCACAAGGCCAGCTGTGAACTCTCAGATGAATGGCTCATCTCTATTCCAGGGCCTTCTCTCCTTCCTCACCAGAACTCCAACATCAAAACTGCTCCAACTCTGTTCTTTGCCATGCCATTTATATTTGATTCCCACTCCACCAAGGGGTGGGGCTCAACGCCCTACTGACATGGCCCAGTTAACGCCCTAATCATAACTTAATCATGCCCAGATTAGCAGACCAGTTTACAAGCATGATCCAATATCTATTTTTGGAATTCATAATTACATCAAACTGCCAAACTGCTACAGTTTCTTCAACAAATAAAGAGCAAGGGGGAAAAATGCAAGGGAAATTTATAGTTTAATAGAGACTTAACATAAAACAGATTAACTAGATGAAAGAGTGACAGATTAACTCCTTGTTTGTGCAAACCAACTTTAAAAAGACATTTATGAGGAAATGGGAGGATTTTGATATTATTAATTTAGGTTTGAGATGGTTTACAGGTTGTGTTAAAAAAAATTTTTTTAAGAATCTATTTCTTGATTCATACTTAAATATTAAATATTTAAGGATGAAATCAAGTCTGACATTTATTTTTAAATAATCCAATGAGAGATAGGAGACTGACATGGATAAAAATATTGCCCATATGTTATTAATTGGTAAGGCTGAGTATTAGGTGCACAAAGGCTCCTCATTTTAGCCTATTACTTTGGTGTATATATGAAATGTTTCACAATGAACTAATATCCCTTTTGATGATAAATATTTATTAGGGATCTAACAATTACTTCCATTTCATTTAAAGAGTTTTTCCTTTCATAAAATTAAATTTAATATATTTTTTACTTTTAAAAGTATACAATATCATTGTTATAAAGTTATTTCTATCTACCCTCCTGGAGAAATATCTGGAACAATTATTGCTACATGTTAATACTGGTTTTTTCTAGGTAGTAGAATTTCTAATTTTGCATGTTTCTGAATTGCTTGAACTTTTTATAATGATTACTTATCATTTTTATAACAAAGTATAATTATTCTTAAAAATAAAAGATAAATGTCTGGTAATTATGAAGGGTAAATTTTTAATATATCATGATGAAATTACAGTTTTTTGGAAATAGAGGCTTGACTGTTACTGCAACATATATGGTAGCTATGAAAGTAGTATTAAATTAAACACATCTTGAAACTGAAATCTAGGGTATTGGGTCAAAGATATGCATTGCTTAATACAAATGGTTAGGTGCCAAAAGATTGGTTAAGAATGAATTAAAAATAATAATAATAATAATAATAAATTTAAAAAACAAAGAATGAATCAAAGGCCTTATGATACCAATTGATCCAATATTTCAATTCATTTCTAAAAGATTTAGAGGAAAGAAAAAGCCACAGAGTTAAAAACAAAAACTAGAAACAGCCTGATTGTACAGAAATATGTTAAACATTTAATGTCTATAGGAAATTGTATTATGAAATATTCAAAAACATGTTATGACCATAAATATTTAGTGATATGAAATCATCTATAACACAATGTTAGAAGAAAAAAAAAGGGGGGGATCTAAAGCAGTATTTCATGTTTTGGTAATGAATGGTGGTGATGGTGGCACAACACTGCAAACATAATTAACAGCACTGAAATATAAATCTGGAGGCAACTAAATGGGGAAATTTTAGATTGTATATATGGTAACAATAAAATTTTAAAAAAAAACACTATACTACACAAACTGTGAACCCTAAGTTAAACCATGGACTACAGAGTTAATAGTACAATTATAAAAATGTGCTATCATCACTTGTAACAAATGTTCCACATCAATGCAAGGTGTTGATAATAGAGTAGTATATGGGAATCCTGTATTTTATATGTGATTTTTCTGTAAACCCACAACTTCTCTAATAAAAAAAGCTAAAAAGAAAAAAAAAGACAGTATTTCAGAAGGATCTCAGTTGTACAGTGTGGTTATCTGTGTGTATATATATAAATATCATAAGGCTATACAAGAAAAGGTTAATAATAATAAATCTACAAATACATATGTTAGAATAAAAACCAGGGAGTAAAAGGGTAAAAATAATTTGCTCACATGTTGCTTCTACACTAAATCAAACCTAAGTCTGAAACAAAGAGGAAATCTTCATTGACATCAATTATCTCTCAAAAATTCAGTTCTCTCTCAAAAATTCAAATGTATATGCTATCATGTTGTCTGCCACCAACAGGAAAAAAAAAGTCACATTTTCAAGATGACTATGGTATCGATTAATTTTATATCATTTTGTAGCCAAAAATACATATTATAAATTTGAAACAGTAAAAAATTTTTTGTTTTAGTTTACTAATAATTATATAAACAAAAAATAAATCTCTTGAGATTTAAGAATCTCATTAATGCAAAATTAACATTTATTCCAATATTAGTTTGGGGAGGTATTCTCTATAGATTAAGATTACAATATGAGACATATTATACAATTATATTCAGACATAACAACTAAATATTGAAATCAAGCTTCACATAAGATATCATATCTACACTGTGCATTGCACTATCCCAAATGCCTACTACAGCACTTCAAACATCAAAATCATTGAATATTTATGAAGTAAATCAATATAATTGAATGAAAGAATAAATGATACATTTTATGCTTGATGCTCAATAACATAAAGCAAAAACAGACCCAGTGGAAAAGTACACAGGTGCTATACACATAAAATCCTTGACCACACTTTTGAGGCTGTCTAAATCTCACCTGAAGCAGCATTATTGCACTCTATTTTCAGGACATGAAAAACCTTAATAACACTAAGAGAGATTTCACATAAGACTTTCAGAACGATGTTTTGTGTAACAAAGAATATAACTATCTTCTAAATACAGAAATTTGAACTTCATAAAATTTATGATGTACACCACTTCCAGCCCTGACTTTAAAATCCCTAGTGCAATCCTCTCCACATTCTCTTCTCCTTTTGTAGTCACATTTTTGGCCACATGTTTAAAATGGAAGAGTTTAGATTCCAGTGTCACTGCTTAGAGGAGATCTGCCTGAACAGGAACAGCTACACTGCACTTTTCAAGAGCAAGACATCAATTTTTACTGTATGAACCACTGAAACTTTGGGGTTGTTACAGATGCTGGCATTAATTACACAATTAACAGAGACGTGGAATCCAAGGAACCCAGAAAATATGCATGGTATTTTGTTTTAGAATGATGAAGAACCTGTCATAAAGAAAAACAAGTGTTCTTTTTACTATGTTTTGTTCAATTAGGCTTTCAACAATTATATTTTCTTTATACTGCTGAGTTAATAAGAAAAAAATGTAAAGATAGCCCCAGGCTATTTACTATTTATATGTGTGTGTATTTTTTAATGAATTATTTTAAGTAGTACCTGTTGGCCATCAAATCTTAAAATTCATAATATAAATCACTAACATTATATATACTCAAAAGTAACTTTTATAGAGCACATCTATTTTACAAGGTGAGTTTCACCTGAATCAAAGAGTTTTAGCATTACCATTTGGGAGCAGTAACTGAAAATAATAACTATGGACCAATTTCAAGCAAAAAACGAAGAGCAATACAGTCAATACAAATCTATTCAAACTGTATTCAAATCCATATCATTACTCTTCCAAACAATATTGCCTCGAATGAGAAATATATAATAAGAGAATAGCTCTGAATAAAGAAAGTCATTTGAAACAATGCAAAGGCAAAGTAACAAATGGAAAAACATGCAATTGTTAACAGTTTAACTGGAATGACCAAAGCCCTAAGCATGCATTCATTGTGATAACTATTCTTAAATGAAGAAATTAATAAGGTAAAATAACTTGGATTCAGGAAGCAGTATCTCAAAAAAAAAAAATCAAATATGCATAAAATATCAACTTCCGTGAGCATGTTACCATATATCATGAATTTCTTCACCTTACAGTAATAATAAAATGTCAGTTACTGCATTTTGCAATTTATCCCTCTTAGAGATTTGACCTTTCGTATTACTTAGTTAATGTAGATTCCATTTTCTGAATATTACAGATGGTATAAATGCTGAAATAATTAAAAGTAAAACTAAAATAGAATGTTATAATCTGCAAGCATAAGGTTCATATTTTCTTTAAGAGGAATGTAGATAAGCCCCAATCCCCCCCCCACAAAAGTGTCATGAAGGATAGTAACATATGAAAGCATAGATTGTTCAAATATTGCTGTGTAGATAATTTATGAAGTAGAATCTCTTAACAATAGGAATTTGTCAAAAATACCTAAAAATATATGCTTTGCTACTTTATAACAATTGTGAAAAAGTTAATGGAGCATATTTCTGTAAGATGAATTATTTTAATGAACTATAGTTAAAATCTCTTTGAATATAAAATAACTAGTCCTAACAAACCACTGTTCACTGGGTTTCCTCAAAGTGATCCTGGTACCTATTATTTTCTAATTATTTTTTCAAGTGTTACAGTTCATATGTCTTCCCATTTCAAAGCATTATTCATAAACATGAGGAACCAAAAGTATTTATGAGAAGAAACGAAGATTTTTAAAAAATGATCAAAAGTTAAAGCATTCAACATCTATACTCCTAGAGAACATAAATGTCAGCCTCCTCAAAGTGTTCTCCCAATTAACCCACTCTCCTGAAAGAAAAATTTTTAACACAGGTAATTTAGCAATGGTTGGGATTTCTACAGGGTTACCCAGGTTGTTGGATTTTTGTTGCTAGTTCTTTTGTTTTGTTTTTTTTAAGCCACGTGGGGTTTAGAAACCAGTATATACCCATTCTTATTTGTCAGGAATAATAAGTTGAGAAAGTTTGGAAAGCATAGAAAAGAATCAATTTAAGGAGCCACCAAAATGATCTTTGAAATCCTTTGAACCTTTTTCATTCCACGGATCCCTTTGCCAGTCAGGTGAACACCATGGACCCCTTATCAGAATTTAGTGGCAGATAGTTTTATGACATTCAACTAGCATCAGGTCTAACAACTACCATAATTTTGAAGTAAGAATGAGCATAAGAGATTTTTTGAGATATGAAACAACTGTAATGTGATATGAAATGAATACTACTATAATTTATTGCATACATTCATAAGTGAAGGAAATGCTAGATTTCAGTTAGAGGTCAGAGAAAATAAAGATAATAAGTTGATTTTTTTTTTTTTTCAATTCAAGCTCATGGACCCCCTGAAATCAGATCCCTGGTTAAGAACCCCTGCTCTAGACCATTACTCTCCAGAGTCAGATGTGAGCAACTCAGGAATACAATGTACAAGGCAATCTACTGGGGAAAGGGAAGAAAATATTAGAATTTCTATTTAAACTTTTTAATTAAAAAATACGGGATTTCGGCTTAATATTTCAATTATAGGTTCTCAATGGCATCTTCATGACTGTAAACATAAAGTCAGAGTCATGTAAGGTTACAGGCAATAAATAATATGAGGGATGAAACAGGAGTTCTCCAATGCATTATAACTGACAAAGGCCTCCCCCTTACAGCTACATTTGCTTTTGGTGTATGGTATTTGGATATGCTACAGTCTGATGTGCCACTTAGATGGACTTACAATTTATATTATTCAGCCTAATTAAATTACTCCTTATAAAATGGACAGTCATCTTTAAAAGATGCTTATCAAAAAATCTTCCAGGGGATTGTGAGAAGATGGCGATGGATTAACAAACAGAGCAGAATATTCTCACAAAAACCATGGAGAAAGAGCCAAAAGCTGTCCGAGGGACCTGCTTTGGGAGTCAGCAGACCAGGACAGTGCTACACAACTCCCAGGAGGGTGAGGGACAGACAGACAAAGAAGCCAAAATGACAAACGTGAGTTACCAAGCCCCTATGATGGCCAGGAAGGGCTCCCCTCTCCCACTCCCAAGATATAAAGCTGGTGTAAAACCCTTGGATCACTGCACTGACTGAGAGGGCAAAAGACATCTTCCTTCCTGTCAGCTATTTCAAGAGAAAAGGGAGGGAGCCCAGGGTGCTTTTCTTCAGTGAATTCGGCCAGCAGAGCCTGCTTTGAATCTCCGATCTGGAGATGCAACACAGGAACACAGGAAAGCCGAAACTGAAACACTTCCAAGGAATGATGCACTGATGAGTGCCACCTACTGGCCAGTATGGAAACTGCATGGACAAAAACTGTTCTTTGTGCTCTCTGGGAGAAAATCTATGCCCCACCAGTGAGCTCCTGACCCGATTTTGAAAACTTAAACTGGGAATTTTAAAGATTTAGAATAAGTTAAAAGAAACATCAAAGAAGAGCTGTGGGGGGGGGAACAATAGGCAAGAGGGAGAAACTGGCCATCAGAGAAAATTCACCAATATATTCAGATGCCTAGACATCAGCAAAAAAATTACGAGCCTTACTAGGAAACAGGAAGAGATGGCCCAACGAAAAGAAAAAACCAAATATCCAGAAGAGATACAGGATTTAAGACAATCAGTGATAATCACAAAACTCCTAAATCACTTCCAAGAATTTAAAGAAAATATGACTAAAGAAATAAAGGATATTAAGAAGACACTGGGAGAGCATACAGAACAATTTGAAAGCCTACAAAGAAAAGTAACAGACCTTATGGGAATGAAAGACAAGATAGATGAGATTAAAAATACATTAGATTGCAAATATTCTTGCTGTCCTGATTTTGTGATAATCAGGGTGGGCTAAACACTCGCTACATTAGAAACCATGCATATGTCCCCAGACCTAGTTTTACTCTCTAAGTCTGGTTTTTAGAATGCTGGTGATAAACTAAGCCTGATTTATTATATGACCATCCTGTATGGGAAATGACTGTAACTCTAGGTATCTTTGGTCAACCTTAAAAGAGATATAGCAGGGGGTACAGAAATGGCTCAAATGGTTGGGCATCCGTCTCCCATATGGAGGGACCTGGGTTCGATCTCCAGGATCTCCCGGTAAAAATTAAAAAAAGAAAAATATAGAAGGCGTGTGGGCTACCAGGCCCCGTGTGCGGGTGTGCCGTCAGGCCCCGCGGGCCGGTGAGCAACCCAGACCCCATGCATGGTGCGCTGCCAGGTTCCGTGAGCAGGTGCGCCACCAGGCCTTGCAAGCCATGCAAAGAGATGACGACGTAATGGGAGAGTGACACAAGAGACAGCCAAGACGAGATACACCGAAAAACTAGGAACTAAGGTGGCGCAGGTGGTAGGACGGCCTCTCTCCCACATCGAGATTCCGAGGATCAAATCCCAGTAAAGACAGGAGGAGAAGGATGAGAAGAGAGGGCAGGAAATGGACACAGAGAGTTGCCCAGCGAATGGACACAAAAACAGCAAAAACGGCAGGGACGGGGATGTAAAAATGGATAAAAGTAAATAAATCCTTTGAAAAAAATGTATAGCGGAGGATGATGCTTTTTCATAGTTTGTTAACAAATGTTTCACAACAATGCAAAGTATTTGTGGTGGTGTGATGTGTGGGAGCCCTGTATGATGTTATGCATGTTTGTTTTAATAGCTCACAATGTTTACTGAACACTTATAGTTTATGTATGCTCATGTATGAATGATATACTTCAATAAATTGTTAAAAAATAAATAAAAAGAATGAAAAAGAAACATGGATCTGTCCCTTCCCCCCCCCCCAAAAAAAAAAAAAAAACATTAGAGGCACATAAGAGCAGATTTGAATTATTTGAAGATAGAATTAGTGATTTCCAAGACAGAACATCTGATCTGGAAAAGACAGGAGAACAGAAAGAGAAGAGAATGGAAAAAATGGAACAGAGTCTCAGGGAGTTGGATGCCAACACAAAATGCACAAACATTCGCAATACTGCTGTCCTGGAAGGAGAAGAGAATGGAAAAGGGGTAGAAAGAATATTTGAGGAAATAATGACTGAAAATTTCCCAACCCTAATGAAGGACATAAATATCAATATCCAAGAAGGACAACACACCCCAAAACAGAATAAATCTGAATAGACCTACCCTGAGACACTTACTATTCAGAATGACAAATATCAGAGATAAAGAGAGGATTCTCGGGAAGCGGCTGTGGCTCAATCAGTGGGGCTCCCGTTTACCATGTGGGGGACCCCGGGTTCGGTTCCCGGGGCCTCCTGGTGAGGGCAGGCCCACCCGCACGGCGTGGTTGGCTGACCCGGTGAGCACAAGCAGCAAGGGGGGGATAAATGAATAAATAAATAAAATCTTTAAAAAAAAAAAAAAAAAAGAGAGGATTCTGAAAGCAGCAAGAGAAAAGCAAAGCATCACATACAAGGGAAACTCGATAAGATTAAGTGCCGACCTCTCATCAAAAACCAGAAGGTGAAAAGAAAGTGGTATGATGAATTTAAGGTACTGAAAGAGAAAAACGGCCAGCCAAGAATTCTGTATCCGGCAAAGCTGTCCTTCAAAAATAAGGGTGAGTTCAAAATCTTCCCAGACAAACAAAAACTGATAGAATATGTTACAAAAAGAACAGATTACAGGAGATACTAAAGGGGGTGTTGCAGCCTGAAAGGAAAAAAACAAGGGTGAGAGATTTGGAGAAGAGTTTAGAAATGAAGATTATTAGGAAGGCTAAACTAAGTGATAAGAAGACAGACAATAGAATGAAATGACAAGAGAGAGCAGAAGGACAAAATGGATGAATGCCTTTACAATAATAACACTGAATGTTAATGGATTGAACTCCCCTATCAAAAGACACAGACTGATAGAAAGGATTAAAAAATATGACCCATCTATATGTTGTCTATAAGAGACTTACCTTAGACATAAGGATACAACCAGGTTAAAAGTGAAAGGCTGGAAAAAGGTATTCCATGCAAATACTAACCAAAAAAGAGCTGGAGTAGTGCACTAGTATTGGACAAATAGATTTCAAATGCAAAACTGTTATAAGGGATGAAGAAAGTCATTATATATTAATAAAAGGGGCAATTCACCAAGAAGAAATAACTATACTAAATATTTATGCACCTAACCTCTGTGCACCAAGGTTCATAAGGAACACAGTGGCAAAACTGAAGGGAGAAATAGATGTCTCTACAATAATAGTTGGAGACTTCAATATACTGCTCTCAGTACACAAACACCTAGAGCACTGCACCCCAAAACAGCAGGATATATTTTCTTTTTAAGGGCTCATAGATCTTTCTCCAAGATAGACCATATGTTGGGTAACAAGACAAGTCTCAATAAATTTAAAAAGACTGAAATTGTACAAAACACCTTCTCTGATCATAATCGAATGAAGCTGGAAATAAATAATGGACAGGAAAAGGGAAAACTCATAAATATATGGAGATTAAACAACATACTCTGAAATAATCGGTGGGTCAAAGACAAAACTGCAAGAGAATTCAGCAAATATCTTGAGACGAATGAAAATGAGAATACAACATATCAAAACCTATGGGACACTGCAAAGGCAGTGCTGAAAGGAAAATTTATATCCCTCAATGCTCACATTAAAAAAGAAGAAAGAGTTAAAATTGAAGCTCTAACTGCACACCTGGAGAAACTAGAAAAAGAACAGCAAACTCATCCCAAACCAAGCCTAAGGAAAGAAATAGTAAAGATCAGAGCAGAAATAAATGAAATCAAGAACAAAAAAACAATAGAGAGAAACAAAACCAAGAGTTGGTTCTTTGAGATCAACAAAATCGACAAACCCTTAGCTAGACTGACAAAGAAAAAAAGAGAGAATATGCAAATTTAAAAAATCAGAAATGAGAGGGGAGACATTACCACTGACCCCGCAGAAATAAGAGAGATCATAAGAGAATACAATGAACAACTGTATGTCAAAAAAACTAGGAAATGTAGACGAGATGGACAAATTCCTAGAAACACATGACCACCTATACTGACTCTAGAAGACAAGACCTCAACAAACCAATCACAAGCAAAGAGATTGAAACAGTCATCAAAAACTTCCCAAAGATGAAAACCCTAGGACCAGATGGCTTCACAGGTGAATTTTACCAATCATTTAAAGACAATCTAGTACCAATCTTGCTCAAGCTCTTCCAAAAAACTGAACAGGAAAGAATGCTACCAAACTCATACTATGAATCCAACATCACCCTAATACCAAAACTGGGTAAAGATGCTATGAAAAAAGAAAATTACAGACCAATATCTCTAATGAATATAGATGCAAAAATCCTCAACAAAATACTTGCAAACAGAATCCAAAAGCACATTAAAAGAATTATACACCACGATCAAGTGGGTTTTATCCCAGGTTTGCAAGGGTGGTTCAACACAAGAAAATCAATTAGTGTAATAAACAACATTGATAAAGTGAAGAAGAAAAATCACATGATCCTCTCAATTGAGCCACAAAAGGCATTTGACAAAATACAGGATCCCTTCTTGATAAAAACACTCCGAAAGATAGGAATAGAAGGAAGCTTTCTCAATATGGTAAAGTACATATATGAAAAACCTACAGCTAGCAGTACTCAAATGGTGAAAGACTGAAAGCTTTTCCACTGAGATCAGGAACAAGATAAGGATGCCCACTGCCACTATTGTTATGCAATATTATGCTGGAGGTTCTAGCTACAGCAATTAGGCTAGATAGAGAAATAAAAGGAACCTAACTAGGAAAGGAAGAAGTAAAACTTTCATTACTTGCTGATAATATTATCCTATATCTAGAATCTCCTGAACAATCCACAACAAAGCTACTAGAACTAATAGATGAATTCAGCAAAGTGGTGGAATACAAGATGAATATGCAAAAATCAATAGCATTTCTATATACTACTGAAGTGCAATCTAGGGAAGAAATCAGAAAAAAAAAAAAATTCCATTTACGATAGCAACTAAAACAATCAAATATTTAGGAATAAACTTAACTGAGGACATAAAGGACCTGCATTCAGAAAACTACAAAACATTGCTTAAAGAAACTGAAGAAGACTTAAATAAATGGAAGGACATTCTGTGTTCACAGATTGGAAGACTAAATATCGTTAAGATGTCAATTCTACCCAAATTGGTTTACAGATTTAATGCAATCCCAATAAAAATCCCAACAGCCTTTTTTGCAGAAAGTGGAAAAACCAATTATCAAATTTATTTGGAAGGGTAAGGGTCCCAGAATAGCCAAAAAGATCTTAAAAAAAGAAGAAAAGTTGGAGGACTCTCACTTCTGGAATTTAAAACATATTACCTAGCTACAGTGGTAAAAATAGCAAGGTACTGGCATAAAGACCGACACACTGACCAATGGAACTGACTGAGAACTCAGAAACAGACCCTCACGAAGGTGCCACGGTACAGACAGGACACCAGACATTGCAGTGATGAAAGGCAAAATGTCAAAAAAAATTTTTTTTAATATTTTTCATTTACTATCCCAATCTTTTAATTTTATTTTAGTTTTAGGGTTTTTTTTTATAATTTTTATGTATTTTATCTCTTATGTTCAAACTTATTATTTCATTTTCCTATTAATTGTATTGAGCTGTTGTGGGGTATGAGGGATGGGGGACTTATGGGAGGAGGTTCACCTGAGCATACATATAAGGTATATAAAAATGTTTGGGCATTCACAGGGCATTGTCACAGTGGGTGGAGACTCACACAATAAACGAGAGATTGTAGGTATACTTCCAGAAACTGGAGTCTTTGGGCTGTCCATGTGCCAGCTGGGCCCGGAATCTCAGTGGAGCTGCAACAACTACTCTACAGCTCAATGGACTCACCCAGGACACCTGGTGGGGAGATCATGATGGACAACGGCCATCCCAGGGAATGGAGAGAGTCTGCAGCTGCAGGCAGGATAATCCCATCCATCTTATCCATGGGATATAAGCCCCCTCTCACTTGGAGGTGGAGTGGACATCACCATCCTAGACTCCTCAGGATTGGGGGAAGAGCTGTGGACTAGAGTGAACTTACTGGTATTCTGTTATAGACATACTGTGATTCAAGCATGGAAGAAATTACAACATTAATGTGGAGTCAGTGGCCACTGGATGCTTTGGGGGCAGGGAGAGGGACAAGCAGTTGTAATACAGGGGCTTTTTTGGGACTTGGGAATTATCCTGAGTGACACTGCAATGACAGATACAGGCCATTTTATTTTTTATTTTTTATTTTTTTAAAGATTTTATTTATTTATTCATTTATCCCCCCCTTGCTGCTTGTGCTCGCTGGGTCAGCTAACCACGCCGTGCGGGCGGGCTTGCCTTCACCAGGAGGCCCCG
Organism: Tolypeutes matacus; assembly: GCA_026826555.1. NCBI lineage: Eukaryota > Metazoa > Chordata > Mammalia > Cingulata > Chlamyphoridae > Tolypeutes > Tolypeutes matacus. The sequence goes on along the minus strand of JAKSZT010053770.1, from coordinate 49,618,570 downwards.
GGAACTGAACCCAGGGCCTCCCATATGATAAACAGGAGCCCTACTGATTGAGCCACAGCCACTTCCCCAGGCCATTTTATATCATCATATAACATGCAGAATTGTGTTGGAGAGAGTGTGGTCTACAGTGTGAACTATGGTCCATGCTTAATGGCAAAGCCCCAGGGTGTGTATATCCATTGCAGGTGATGTGCCACACTAATGGAGAATGTTTATGTGGGAGGTTTTGGGAGGTGTGGGAGGTGGGGCATATGGGAATCCCTATAATTTTTGTGTAACATTTATGTAATCTAAGTATCTTTTTAAAAAAATATTATTAAAAAATAAAATAAACGAGAGAATGCTGAGTTCCCATCCTGGAGAGCTCTGCCACATTCTCTAAGGGAGCAGCAGCAGTCACCTAGATGCAGGAGCAGTGACTGGCGGGGGAGGATGGTCCACTGATGGGCACTTGATATTGATGACTAGACTTGTGGGTCTTTCCTCTTGAAATTGAAGCTTAGCCTGTTGTTATGGAGTGCCTACGGGTTGCCTCCTGGGAGCCTCCTTATTGCTCAGGTGTGGCCTCTCTTTGGGCCAAGCTGAGCATGTGAATGCATTGCCTTTCCCCCAGCGTGGGGCATGGCTCTCGGGGATGGGCCTCCTTGGCACCGAGGGATTGCTACCAAGCACCAACTAGCAATGCAAATGGAAAAAGACCTCGAGTGAAGGGGGAAAGGGTAGAAACAAATGAGTTTGTATGGCTAGGAAACTTCAAGGTGGGTCGGGAGGTCATCCCAGAGGTAACGCTTACACATGTCTCGGCAGGATCTCATAGACTTCCAGGGTGGATACTGCCCCAAGTGGTGGGGCTCCTGAGGGCTCTGGAGACACCCAGGTCCTATGGTCAGGGCGGATGGCTCTGGAGTTTGGTGCCTTGTCAGTGGGCCCTGCTTTGTAGTTTGTGTTCCTGAGAGTGACAGAGTTGGACTCAATTATGTCTTCCCTGCACATGGCTCATCTGTCCCTTCTATTTGAACCTATACTTGGTGCTGGAGTTTGTAGGTGTGTATCCGGAGACTTAAGTCTTTGGACTGTCCATGTGCCAGCTGGGCCCAGAACCTCGGTGGAGCTGCAACACCTGCTCTACAGCTCATTGGACTCACCCAGGACAACTGGCGGGGAGATGATGATGGACAACGGCTATCCCAGGGGATGGAGAGAGTCTGCAGCTGCAAGCAGGACAGTCCCATCCATCTTCCCCAAGGGATATAAGGGCCCTCTCGATTGGAGGTGGAGTGGACATCGCCATGCCAAGGTCCTCAGGATTGGGGGAAGAGCTATGGACTGGAGTGGACTTACTGGTATTCTACTATAGACATATTGTGATTCTAGCAATGGAAGAAATCACAACATTGTTGTGGAGCCAGTGGCCACTGGGGGCTCTGGGGGCAGGGAGAGGGAAAAACAGTTGTAATACGAGGGCTTTATCAGGACTTGGGAGTCATCCTGAGTGGCACTGCGGTGACAGATATAGGCCATTTTATATCATCACATGGCATGCAGGGCTGTGTGGGAGGGAGTGTGGACTACAGCGTGAACTACGGTCCGTACTTAATGGTGGGGCCCCGGGATGTGTTTGTGGGTTGCAGTGGGTGTGCCAACTGAGGGAAGTTTATGTGGGAGATTGTGGGAGGTGTGGGAGGTGGGGCATATGGGAATCCTTATGTTTTTTGTGTGACGTTTGTGTAATCTAAGTATCTTTTTAAAAATTAAAAAATTAAAAAAAAAAAAAAAAAAGAAATAGACCCTCACATCTACAGTCAAGTGATTTTTGACAGGGTGGTCAAGTCCTCCCAGCTGGGCCAGAAGAGTCTATTCAACAAATGGTGCTGGGAGAACTGGATATACATATCCAAAATAAAGAAAGAAGACCCCTATCTCACACCTTACACAAAAATTAACTCAAAATGGATCAAGGGCCTAAATATAAAAGTGACAATCATAAAACTCCTAGAAGAAAATTTAGGAAAACTGGGTCAATAAGTAGTAGTTTCTTAAACCTTACACCTAAAACATAAGCAACAAAAGGAAAAATAGATAATATGGGACCTCCTCAAAATTAAACACTTGCAACTCAAAGGACTTTGGCAAAAGGGTGAAAAGGCAGCCAACTCAATGGGCGAAAATATCTGGCAATCACATATCTGATAAGGGTTTAATATCTATGATATACAAAAATATCACACAACTTAACAATAAAAAGACAAACTACCCAATTAAAAAATGGGCAAAAGACTTGAAAAGACAATTGTCCAAAGAAGAAATACAAATGGTGAAGAAACACATGAAAAAATGTTCAACATCACGAGTGATTAGGGAAATGCAAATCAAAACTAAAATGAGATATCATTTCACACCTGTTAGACTGGCGGCTATTAAAAAGTTGGAAAACTGTAAATGTCAGAGAGGATGTGGAGAGATAGGAATGCTTATTCACTGTTGGTGGGAATGTAGCATGCTACAGCCACTGTGGAGCTGTTTGTAGTTCCTAAAAAGTTGAATATAGACTTGCCATGTGACCCAGAAATACCATTACTAGGTATATACCCAGAAGAACTGATAGTAGAAACACGAACAGACATCTGCACACCGATGTTTATAGTGGCATTATTCATGATTGCCAAAAGCTGGAAACTCAAGTGTCCATCAACTGATGAATGGATAAACAAATTGTGGTGTATACACATGATGGAATATTATGCAGCAGTATGAAGAAATGAAGTTGTGTATCATATGACAACAGGGATGAACATTATGTTGAGTGAAGCAAGCTAGACACAAAAGGACAAATACAGTATGATTGCGCTATTATGAACTAAATATACCGTGTAAACGCATGCAGTTAAAAATTAGAATATAGGTCACCAGAAAATAGAAGGAAGGTAGAGAATGGAAAGCTGAGGGTTAATCTGTGCAGAATTGGTAAAAATGTTGTTTGTAAATTTTTGGAAATGAATAGAAATGGTTAAAGCATATCGTGGTGTTTTTATCTAGCAGTGCTATTGTATTGGTATGACAGTGGTTGAAAAAGAAAGTCCAAGGTCATGTTTATTACTAAAAGGAAGACTAAAAACTGTAACATGGGACTGTATAAGATAGTAAAACCTCATGTAAACACGAATATGGGTGATATTGCATAATATAAGACTGTTTTTACAAAATATAAATACAAATAAACTAGAGAGAAGGAAAAAGAATAGCAACTATATACGCCAGGTGAGGTATAGAGAGATTGAGAGGTGATGAGTTTTGTTTGTTTGTTGTTTATTATCATTATTGGAATAATGAAAGTGCTCTGGGAGTGATTAGAGTGATGAATGCACAAACATGTGATTACACCAAATACCACTGATTGCACTCTTTGGATCGATTTATGCTTTATTAATATGTATCAATAAAACTGAAAAAAATGCTTAAGAAAAATATGAATGTACAAAATAAATTAGAGAGACGGAAATGAAATAGCAGCTATGTATGGCAGGGAAAGCTTAGAAAGATTGAGAAATAAATATTAAGGGGTACAGGTTTTTGTTTGTCTGGGTTTTTTTGTTATTATTACTATTAATATTGGAATACTGAAATGCTCTAAAAATGATTGAATTGATGAATGCACAACTATGTGATTATACCAAATACCACTGACTGTACACTTTGGCTAGACTGTATGCTTTATTAATATATATTGATAAAACTGATTTTAAAAATCTTCTGACTGGCAAGAATATTAAAAATGCAAGCATAAGTAATGACGAACATAATGGAGAAAAGACACTTTCCAACCTACTAGTACAAGCTCATCAGGCACATTAGTGGTGGAAAAAAAAAAAAAAAAACAATGGCAAAAATGTACCCTTGACATGATGTGATGACAATTGCGCTTTATCTCCATTGTCATCCTCCCCAAAAACCCGTAACCCCAGTTTAATCATGAGACAAATCCCAATTGAGGGACCTGACTAGTAATCCTCAAGACTGTCAGGATATCAAAAGCAAGGAAAGCCTGAAAAACTGTCATAGTCCAGAGAAACCTAAGGAGACATGATGACTAAATGTAATATGGTCTCCTGGAGGAATCCTGGAAGAAAAAGAGGATATTAAATAAAAATTAAGGAAATATGAATAAAGTTTTGACTTTAGCTGAAAAATGTAACAATACTGGTTCATTGGTTATGACAAATGTACCATACCATAAAAAATATATAATATAAGCAGTCTAAAAAATCTCATCCCCAAATTACAAAAATAAACACTACTTGAAATACAAATTTACATCCATGGTTAATGATGAACCTCTCTTTAAGTGTATATTATGCTCCAGATATTAGCTAATTACAAGACACTTTCAGAATTCACAAAATAATAAAGATATAGATGTAGACATAGAGGTGAATGTAGACATAGACATAGACACACAAAAGAAATATGCTCCAAAAGTCTGGATACCACCATTCTAGAAAATGAAATAGTCACCATAAATATAACTTGATATGATACTATTGTTCATACATTATCAATTATATATTTATTATTATTTTTTTTTTTTTAAGATTTTATTTATTTATTCATTTATCCCCCCCTTGCTGCTTGTGCTCGCTGGGTCAGCTAACCACGCCGTGCGGGCGGGCTTGCCTTCACCAGGAGGCCCCGGGAACTGAACCCAGGGCCTCCCATATGATAAACAGGAGCCCTACTGATTGAGCCACAGCCGCTTCCCTCAATTATTTATTGAGCACACACTTAATGTCAGGTCCTCAGAATACAAGGAATTTCTGATTCAATGAAGGTTATAATTTAGTGGAGAAATAGACAAGTAAAAAGGTAATTACCATACAGTACAAAAATGAAGAGGAATGAATGCATAATAATTACCATAAATAGAAATGAACACAGAGTAAAACAGGAACACTTGGGCTGAGAAATGAGACTTGTGGGGTAGAGAAAGTGTCCGGGACAAGGTGCCATCTAAGTTGAGCCTAAAAGGATATGAAGTTGAGCACGTTCAATGGGAGGAAGGTGTTTCAGAAATAGGAACCAGTATATAAAGGAGTGTAGAGCTGCTTTGTCCAAGAGTAGTCATGAGCTAATGTGATTACTGAGTACTTGAAATCTGGTTACTGAGCCAAAGAAACTGAACTTTAAATTTTATTTTATTGAAATTTAAAAACTGAAGTACTTAGCATAGTAAAGATGTCAATTCTTCCCAAATTGATCTATAGATTTAAGGCAAATCCTATCAAAATTCTAGAAATGCTTTTTGTAGACATAGACAAGTTTATTTTAAAACATATATAGAAAGAAAAAGGCCCTAGAATAGCCAAAATAATTTTGAAAAAGAAAAATAATGGAGGAATCACTTTTCTGATGTTAGGACTTAGTATATAGCAACAGAAATCAAGTCAGTCTGGTGCTGGAGACATATGGAGCAATGGAACAGAATAGGGAACCCAGAAACAGACTCACACAAATATGTTCAACTGACATTTTACAAATGCAATTTTATAATACTTGTAGCAATTCGATGGAGGAATGACAGCCTTTTCAACAAATGGGCTTCCATAAGCAAAAAAAGAACCTCAACCTAAACCTCATACTATATGCAAAAGTTAATTCAAAATGTAACACAAACAAAATGTAAAGCACAAACCTATACAATTTTTAGGTAAAACAGGGGAAGCAGATGTGGCTCAAGCAGTTGGGTGCCCGCCTACTATATGGGAATTCCCGGGTTCAGTTCCCGGTTCCTCCTAAAGATGATTAGCAAGACCAGCACACAACGAACAGACACATTGAGGGCAAACAACGAGGGGGGGCAGGGGGAGAAAGAAATAAAAATCCAATCTTGAAAAAAAAAATAGCAAATATTTGTGATCTAGAGTTAGGCGAAGAGTTCTTAGACTTGACACCAAAAGCATGATCTATGAAAGGAAAAATTGTTAAAGCAGACTTCTTCAAAATTAAAAACTTTTGTTCTGAGAGACACCCTGTTAAGAATATGAAAAGGCAAGCTACAAACTAGGAGAAAATATCTACAAACCACATACTCAAGTAAAGACTAATATCTAGAATATATAAAGAATTCTCAAAACTCAATAGAAAAACAATAATCCAATTAGAAAATGGACAAAAGACATGAGCAGACATTTCAATAATGAGAATACACAAATGACAAGCACATGAAAATAAAAAGTTAAAAAATAAACTGAAGAATACAAAATATTTCCCATTACTCTCATTGTTATAAGAAACACTTCACTTTAACACATACTGTGTCAGATGGCATGGCATGGCATGGCATGGCATGGCATGGCATGGCATGGCATTGTATTGTAGTAGGGAGGGTGCATATGTTACTTCTGGTATTACACACAAACATGTTACCAATCTAGTCCATGCCAACAGACTAAGATTCAATTTGAATGATGTTTTTTTCCCTGTAGGTACCAATGTAATGAATATTTGAATATTTAACACAGGCCAGTATGACTTACAATGATACCTATGTAAATCATAACTGGTAATTAAAGTATTTATTATGTTTAATTATAATATAATTAAATTCACTTTTTTAGCTTAGGAACATCAGTATGGACAACTTTTTAAATGAAAAAAAAAAAAGCATATTACAGATCAAGAATCAGTAGATAAGCAAAAGCTAGTACTATAGCCAAAACAGTAAAGAAAAAGAGAACTAAAAGGAGGTATCACAAATTTCACGATAAATGGCAACTGCAATTTTCTAGAACAGAGCAAATGAAAAAGGCTGTTTGATTTTATGCTAATGATTAATTTATTGCCTCTTAGCTCCAAATTCACCCAAAGCCTTTTCTGTGAACTGGACCTGGGCCCTTTAAATATTTTTCCTTTGCCTGCAGACACAATGCTAAACTTTGTCAGTAGAGGGCAGAGGAGGACAAGGTTTTGCTTCCTGGTTCTGCTGTTCTCACTGGTGCTCGGCTTTCTCCAGCACCTGGCTCCTCTAGCACTCACAGCTTTCCCAGTGTCCAGGGGCCAACAGCTTCCCTTGTCACCTCCATCAGACAGTGGAGGGCCTCCAGAGATATATCTCCCTGTGAATAGCTTTCTTGGCACCCAAGAGGGCTAATTTCCGGCAGGTTCCAAGCAAGCCAACATGGCAATAGTGAGCAGTGGCCATGCCCTCTCCAACAAGGTCTGGATCTCAGCTCTGAGGAGGAGAGATCTTCCTTGCGTGCTTTCTCTCAGCCCTGGGGGTAGTGGCTGTTTCTTTTATCTATTATTTCTATAGTCTTTACGGTCTTCTCACTTTTTCCTAGTCCACTTCTCGTTACTCTAATCTCATTATAGTTAATAATTATTTATATTAAACTTTCCTACTCAAATTACTAAGTGGCTTCCCTCTCCTGACTGTACCCACCTGTGTAAAAAGTATTTTAAAGATAATGAAGTGGACAGTATTAAAAGACATTTTCAGCAAATAGTGAATTTAATAAGAAGCTTCCTTTCAAAAGTCACAAAAATATTTAAACAACTTTTAACTAGGATCTTAGTTTGTAAGTTTGGCCAAATATCAAATAGGTTGGAGAAGGAAGGAGGGAGGGAGGGAGGGAGAGAGGGAACAGGGAGGGAAGGAGGGAGGAAGGAAGGAAACTATTGTCAGATGGAGTGATGGCAAATTATTATTTCAGTGATACAAATTTCGGTAGAAAATTATGAGGAAAAAGTTAAAAAAGACATTTTACAAAATGTGAAAGATCTTCAATTAAGACATCAAAAATTACCCATGCAATATAAGACATTTCTAACAATATATTTTTCAACGTATCATTCTGAACTTCCATTTTCAAATCTTACTTTTCTTAAGTGGTGTGTATATGAGATGCAATAAATACTACTGCTTTGCATCGTAGATGTAGTTTTATCTCTTTGTCTACAGCCTAATGTACCCTGAGGCCCCAAATCATACATTAAACAAAGCATCAAACCTAATAGGTATATTATAAATATTTGTTAAAGAACATATCATCAATTTTAAATGTTTTTTTTTTTTTTAAATACATGGCAGCTATAACCATTACGCCACACTGGTATAAAGAGCAGAGAGGATAAGATGACAGGCAATTCCCTCCCACTAATATCCCCAATCAATAAAGTAAATAATCCTCATCTAGCTTTAAAATGAACACTGACACCAATTACCATAATTAAGAGATTGATCATCTGAATAGATACTACAGTAGAAAAACAACGAATGGAATACTTGGCATATGCAACTGAAAATTATACAAATTCAAAGTATAGAGACATGAAAAAAGCTGTTTGAGGAGTACAATAAGCCACAACTAGTATAAGACCGTTATAAGAAACTACAATTAAAGAGCAATTTGGTACCCCTAGAATAGTAGAAAACCTTCTAAAACACACACATCTGTGTACCCTAAGGAAACCATGAGCAAAAGACATGTCATCCCATCATGGGTGTACCTCTCCTTTGTACTTCTGTAGTGGTTTTAAAAGTTTCAAGAGTCCAGATGAAAAATACAAAACAATCCAACTTATTTAGGTATGAATCAGGTGGTTGGCCATCCTAAAAACAAGAAAGTCATATATGAATTTCTTACCCAAAAGCTTTTCTTGTTCAAGGTGTCAGGTTAATCTTCTTTGCATGGTCCAATCTATTACTGTGATTATTACAGAATCATGCCAGCCTCAGAAACACAGAAAGACTTCAAGAAAAATAAACCATGATAGCAGGGCCAAATTGAAGTTCCTTGGATAAACTTTCAAAAATAGAAAGGGGTGGGGAGGACGGGCGGAGGAGAACTGACTTTCTGCAGTTCTTGTAGATTTAAGTCTGGCCTAGCCCACCGCTTCAAAGTTACAGGCCATGAAAATACAGTCTTTAAGAGTGTGTTACCATGGCACAGCCCCAAACTTTGAGATTAGCATCCCAGGACACAAGATCCATCAAGAAGTCAACTGTACCCTTGAGATAAGTAGAACATTAATGTTGGAATTTTTTAGGAGTACTATATCAGCAGTCATTCTGAATCACCCAACTAACTTTTCACCTCTGAAGGCCAATAATTCCTTTAGGTTTAGATTTATTCCCATAAGAGTCTGAATGCCTTGCCAGGTTTAATTTGTTCATATAATGCTTTCTATCAAGCAGTTATGAAGCCAATGTTCTTTTTACTTGAAAGACAGGGAAGAAATATGAAGAAACTAAGGAAGAAATAAACTATGAAACATGACAAAAGTGAAATAGCGAAATCGGTGGATAAAGAACTAAAAATTCTTGGCTAAATTCGGTGCTTTAGCCATAAAACTATAGTACACCACTTTCTATCAAAACTATTGCTATCAGAGAAACTTAGAGTGGATAACAAACAGTATAACAACCATACATCCTAACTTGCACAGGATTGTCTTGGTTTATGACTGTTGTTGTGACATCTCATCCAGTTTAGCCTTTGTTCCGAATTTTTCATCATTTAACAAAGTACTGACAGTTGCACTTAGATATCCAGAATGGTATTACCTACACAATGTACTTCCAGCTTTGGCCATAGTCTAGTCTAGTACTGTGTGATATGCAACAAACATAAGTTCTCATTTTAATAAGTGGTTAAATCTGGAAAAAGACTAATGATAACCTACCCCTCTTTCCTGGATCCTTTCCTGATGCAATGTAACTAATAACTTCCTTTCAGGGACAGTGTTTTAGTCAGCTAAAGGGGTGCTGATGCAAAGTACCAGAAATCTGTTGGCTTATAAAGGTTATTTATTTGGGGTAAAAGCTTACAGTTACAAGGCCCTGAAGAGTTCAACTCAAGGTACCATAAAAGGTACTTTCTCATCAAAGTCAGCTGCCACATGTTGATCTCAGCTGTAGGCTGGCATAGAACTCATTTCCTTCTGGGCCTTCTCAACTGTTCAGCTGTTCTGTTCGCTTCAGCTGCAAACTATCAAGCAAATGGCTCATCTCTCTTCCCGGGGCTTTAGCTCTTTTAGCCTTCTCCTTTCTGTCACATGGCAGGACGGAAATGACCAAGTTCTCTCCTCTTCCATGTGTTTTCTTGAGTGTCTGTTTATATCCACCCACCAAGGGGGCAGGGACTCAATCTGAGTCATGACCTATTAATGTGGTTGAATCAAAACCCTCAATCAATTTAATTAAGTAAACTTAAAACCTTTGAGTTTAATACAATCAAAGGTTATCACACCCAGAGGAACAGACCAGTGTACAAATATAATCTTTCTCTCTTTTTTGGAATTCATAAATAATCTCAAACTGCCACAGACAGCATACAAGGTCTAGCTGATAAAACAAGTGCACTCAGACATAAGCAGCTCCAACTATATAACTACTTCTGGTCTAGAATAAAAGTTAAATAAGTATCTGACTCTACTGCCCCTATCAGCTACTTATTCTACCAGCCAGTTGTGTTCGAGTCTGTGCTTCAGCCTATAAAATATACAAAGCTACCATTTAGCAGGCTCGATAGGAAACATGAGAAATTATAGGTTAGGTACATGTGAAATATGTAAGGGAACTAGAGGGTGAATCACAGAGTATATAAAGAGTATATTCCTACTACAGCGGTTTTGTCACTTAACATATGTGCAAATCAACAACTATTTTATTTATTGTTCAGTAATGCTTTTTTAATTTGCAATATATTCTTGGTATTGCAATATATACCAAAAGCTAAATTTTTTTAAAAGGTGCATTTTGAAAGAAAAATTAAGTACAGAATTCTCATTTCTCAAAAGCCTTGATAAAAAGCATGTAACACTGAAACAAATGCAATATTGCAATATCTCAGGCCATGTGAAAACCAAAAGACACCTATCTAACTGATGAAGCAAAGTAGATCAGCACCTACTTAAGTTATTTTGAATTATTTCAAGAAGACTGCACCTGGAAACAATTTAACATGTATAGCTGCAGCAGGTGTGCCTTACTCATTTGTCATATAAAAATATTTCTCAAAGAATGACTAATTAATTGTAGAGCTTTTTTTTCACTCCCAAATGGAGACAAAAAGATAGTACCTGTTAAAATTTCTATACTTAAATATTTGTATATTTCAATATAAAAAAACATTGAGAATATCTTCCGTGAACAAAATTTGTCTGAGCTCCCTTGATATTACAACACCTATAGAAAGATGATTTTCTAATTAAAGTATCAACAATTCAAATTTATTCATCTTAAAAGGTAACTTTTAAAAAGATTGCAGGCAATTTTAAGGAAAAAAATGTTAATAAACCCACACTGCAAAAACTATATTCATGGGGGACGGATGTGGCTAAATGGTTGGGCATCCATCTCCCATATGGAGGGACCCAGGTTCCATCCCTGGGACCTCCCGTTAAAAAAAACAAAAACAAAACTATACTCATCATCGGGGGACAGAGGAGAAATGACACAGTATTACAAAAAGAAACAGTTAAGAAAAAAAAATTGCATGAATACCCAAAGAGTAATTATTGTTTATATTCTTTTGTAATGTTCATCTAATCAATACAAAGGTTATTTTGCCTTAAAGTATTTAACTATGCTATTTTATTTTTTGAAAGCTTCTTTTTAAAACCAGTTTTCATTGAGAATGATTTTATAGTCCTGATAGGACTATAACCCCAATTTATAAGTCAATAAGTATACATTTCAAATATGTGCGTGTATATATATGCATGTTTGAATGATTCTAATTAATTGTAGCGCTTTTTTTTTTGTTAGATATAAATTTTTTTTAATTCATTAATTATATCACTCATCCTAAATATACATAAACAATAAGTGTACAGTAATAGTTGCAAACTTACAAAACAAAGATGCCTAACATCATACAGGGCTTTCATACCTCACCCTACCACCAATACCTTGCACTGTTGTGAAACATTTTTAAATAATGATTAAAAAGCATTCTCAAGATATTACTACTAACCAAAGTATCTTACATTTGGTAAATTTTTCTCCCAACCTATCCTATTTTATAGGTGCTTTTTTCACTCCCAAAGGTATCCCAATTTTGAAAACAAATTATTCAATCAAACTAATAATAGATAAAACATTTGCACATTGAAAAAGGCCAGAATATTACTGGACAAAAATAAAAATCTCCGTTCCCTTTTTTAAAACTAGATAATCTCCATCTGGTGTTAAAAAAAATTTTTTTTACTTAAAAAAAAAAAAAAACAAAAAACCTTGACCTATTTAAGTTTTCACAAAATTTCCAAATTTTTATTTTGGTATTTTTCAGGCCATTGTTCACAATTTCATAGTTAATCTGCCCTTGGTACAAACCTGCATAATTTTTTTTTTTTTTTTTTTTTTTTTTTTGAGGCACCAGGGGCCAGTGATTGAACCCGGGACCTTGTATGTGGCAAGTTGTAGCTCAACCACTAAGCCACGTCAGCTCCCCTGACTTGATTTTTTTCATTTGTTTTGCTTGTTGTTTTTATTGTTGTTTGTTTGTTTTAGGATGCACCGGAACCAAACCCAGGACCGTCCATGTGGGAAGCAGGCGCTCAACCACTTGAGCCACATCTACTCCCAAAATTTTTATAAAAATAGATTTTCTTTTAATAAGAACCGCAAACATTAACTCAAATACACTCATATGTTTGGTGGCTATCTGCCTTGCAAGGTAAGGCAGATAACTCCAGAAAACAAAGATTGTATCTGTTGTTGCTGTCGTTTTAGCACTATCAGTCATCAATGTCTATTATCTGAAATATGGTAGACATTTAATAAATGTTTACTGAATGAATGAAATTCTTAAATTAAGACAGGGAAAATTTCATAGAAGACTTGAGAATGATAGAGAAAGAAGGCAGGAATCAAAACAGTAAAGAGAGCACAAGATGGTAATTCAAAATTCTAGGTAAGTTAATAAAAATGAATGTATGTTGAATTAGTTTCTAAAATAAAGTCTAATAAAATCCCACAATTTGGGTTATATATGTTTATCTATAAATAGTAAATAACTGCATTCAATTTCCCCTGACTAAGAAAATAAGACATTTACCAAAACAACTACTTAAAACACTATTCAGGCAAAACCCAAGAGATCTTCAAAAATGGATTAAAATTGATAATTGGGAAAAAAAATTCCATGTTAAATTAGTGAACACATCTTAAAATATTTAAAATGGAAACAAGGCTATAACAAAACAATATCAACATGAAAATTATGGGTTGAAATATGAAAAGACAAATACTATTACAGATAAAGTTGAAATATAAAGTTTTCTGAATTTCATGCAATAGTCTTTCCAGATGTAAGGATCTTCTGCCATCAAGTGGAAATCTTTTAAATTACACTTACACAAAAAAGTTACTATACCTGACTAAAGTATTCAGTAACCCCTCCTCATGTCCCTATATGTGAAAGGGTGAATCCAAGGGTGAAAAAAAAAAAAAAGTAAATATTCTTAGAAAAATTTTGTGGAAATGATCATGCAAAATACTCCCAGCTTGACTTTCTTCTCTCTGAGAGAAGATGGTGTTCATTTTTAACTACATGGCAGACACAACTTCTTTAGCAAGACTCTTAGCATTTATGGCTATCCTAGATCTCTTCCAGTTTATGACACTAAATTCCTTTAAAGCTTTCTCCTTATCTCTCCCCAAAATTAGGCACTTAAAACACTATGTTATATGGAAAAGCAACAGGAACATTAAGCTACACTCTTAACTTGTCCTGAATAATTAGGAACCACAGAAGCCCAATATAAGTTTTATAAAGACCAAAAATTAATTGCCACATAGCACAAGAATAATTAAAAACTCAGTTAATAAATACCATCATATGCCTAGTGACATGACTATACATCTACATAAAAACATGAACTAAAGTGCTTGAAATAAGTCTAGTACCCTGTGAAATTTAACATTGAATTCTCACATATTTATCAAATACTATTTAATTTTAAATTTTTCATAGGGTAAAAGTCTTTGCTTAAACTATTAATCTTTATAAAGACTACAATTCACACATTTGGTTGTTTAACTTTTTTCCTAGCTGTGGACATTAGCATGTTTGGTGGTCTTCATCTGAAAAATAATCACTCATCTTTCTTTTGGGAGTTAAAAAAACAATAAGATTTACTGAGGGAAGCGGCTGTGGCTCAATCAGTAGGGCTCCTGTTTACCGGGTTCGGTTCCTGGGGCCTCCTGGTGAAGGCAAGCCCGCCCGCACGGCGTGGTTAGCTGACCCAGCGAGCACAAGCAGCAAGGGGGGGATAAATGAATAAATAAATAAAATCTTTTAAAAAAATTTAAAAAATTAAATTAAAAAAAAAGAACTATTATAAGCAAAATACTCCCCTGGGAACTTTAAAGTTAAAACAGTTTTACAGTTAAAACAGAGTTTTACCTTCAAGGTACATACCATCTACTAGCAGCAGAAAGGATGTACACAAATAACTATAATACTATGTAGAAAGCATTAAGTACCAAAACAGAAATACCAAAATAATGTTTTGGAAAATTAGAAGACATAAGAGATTTGATTCACTGGAAGAATTAATCAAGGAATGATAGCACAGGATTAGAGCTGTTTTGAAAGACAAAACAAAGATTTGGCCATGCAGAAAAAGGCAGGAAAACATTTAGGCCAAATGATTAGTGACAGTGAGAGCTAAAACAACTTCAGACCACATTCAGAAAACTACACTGTTGTATATGTCTGGAACACAGGATATATAACAGAGAACATTAAGATATAAGATAGGAAAAATACAGTCAGGCCAGATTTTGCAGTTTTGAACTTCAGATTAAAGAAAAGTCATTGGTAAAACAGTGATGGTTTTTTAACAAGGGTAATAATACAATCAAAGTTGTACTTTATAAGCTGACAGTTAAAAAAGACTAAAGACAAGATTACTTGTGAAATTACCACAAAAGTCCAGAAGCAAAGAAAATCATAACGGAGGTAATAGGTCAGAGTTCAGATATTGGAAATGTGAACAGAGGCAATAGGTTAGGACAACTAAATGAATATGGAAGATAAGAGAGAAGGAAGAACAAAAAAAAATTGAAATTACAAAATTTGTTTTCAGCATTACCAAAGCTCTTATCTAAAAATCTTGCCTCCTTTCTATCAATCTCCTACCTAACCTACACTAGAGTTAAAATAGCTAACATTTATTGAGCACGTATAAGGCACTGCTGGTATTCCTATTTTATGGACGCGGAAACAGATTGGAATGATTAATCAAATAGCCCAAGGTCACACAGTAAGTGGCTGGAAGTTAACCAACATCAAATAATCATGAAAGTATTAGCTGGTAATAGTTTAAAGTGGAAACCATCACAGGGTTAATTATATTTTAAAAGGCAACTCAAAGATAAAAAGATCTTCAAAATCCAATGGAATGAAGCCACATGAAGGAATGGCAAGTGACATGATAGATATATTGGGTGGAGAACTGCCTAATCATAAATTCAATGGCTAAGGGAAAGAGAAGTTTTTCCTCCCATACTCATACCACTCATACTCTAAATTATCGTTTGCTCCACACCAAAATATCAATAATCTCAACTAATCTTCTTTAAGGTACAATGGGTCTCATTCTATCTTATACAGACTTCTAGTATACTTATAGACTCCTTCAGGACATTAACCATGTATTAATCTCTGTATCCCCTGAAAAACAATAGGCACTGAATGAATGCATGAATGAACAAATGAACTCTTAGTTGGGCCGATTCAGTGTAGTCCTCCCTGGCATGGTGTAACCTAAACCCTCACATGACTCAAGGCCTACATTTTGAACAATGTCTCTATGTACCACCTTGAAATTGATCTTAAAACCTCAGCTCTCAATCCTTTGACTCCTTTCCAGTTTTTGACTCCTTGTTTATTTCTGACATTTAATGATGTCCTTGGGATTATCTCTGATGCTCAACTTGTTAAGGCCATGGACAAACAAATAACTGGCCCTATTTATATTAGAAGGGGTGTTTCCTCTAGATTCTAGCAAATTTCCAAGGGTGTTTGTAGCAGTTTGGCAGTTTGATATAGTTATGAATTCCAAAAATAGATATTGGATTATGCTTGTAAACTGGTCTGTTAATCTGGGCATGATTAAATTATGATTAGGGCATTGACTGGGCCATGTCAGTAGAGCGTTGAGCCCCACCCCTTCGTGGGTGGGGAATCAAATATAAAAGGCATGGCAAAGGACAGAGTTGGAGTAGTTTTGATGTTGGAGTTTTGCTGCTGGAGCCCGGGGAGGCAAACAAACAGAGCTTGGTTGTGAGGAATGAGCGAAGGCTCCGGGATAGAGATAAGCCATTTGCCTGATAGTCTACAGCTGGCCTTGTGGAGCGAGGCAGAGCCTAGAGAGCCTCATAGTCTACAGCTGACCTTGTGGAAGAAACAGAGGCGCTAAGCTTAGAAAGAAACGCAGCCCCGGGAAGAGAGGAACCCAAGAAGCCTGAACCCTGGCAAATGTTGACAGCCGCCTTGCTCCAAAATGTAGCAACAGACTTTGGTGAGGGAAGAAGCTTGTGCTTTATGGCCCAGTAACTGTAAGCTTCTACCTCAAATAAATACTCTTTATAAAAACCAACCGATTTCTGGTATTTTGCATCAGCACCCCTTTTGGCTGACTAATACAGTGTCCTAACCTACTTCTTCCTCAGTTATCAAGGAAAGAATTTACTTTCCACGGGATCTAACAGTACCCATGCTAGATCATGAGATAGAGTCTCTTTTGACTAATCCGTAGCCTTGGGGAAGATTTGAGAGATGGGGATACAATCCCAATGTGCTCAGCTTTAATTTGTATATACTTTCCCAGAGAAACAATGTAAAAATAGTAGATAGACAGCCCTGCATAAAGAGCCTATTTAACCTACAGTGCACAGAAAATATTATACAATGGAAATGACATTTTATTTTTTCATTATAAGGCTATATATTAAAGTTATATTATGGACTAAGTAGCTGCTTATGGTTAATTCTGGTTAACAACATTTCAGTATTCAAGCTAAAAAGAGGATGAATTATCCTAAGTATCTTCCAAGCAATAAGTAAAGCAATAAACTGCTGGATATCATCAAACTAGTTAGTAGTAAGCTAACAAGCATAGTATAATTAAAAGCACTATATATATCTACTTCTATAACTACAGACTAAGATAAAGCAAAATTCTTAAAGAAAAGCAAATCATTAGGAAAAAGAAAGGATAAAACTATTAAAGAACTTTTTAAACTTTACATAACTTCATAGTCCTATTGCTATTTAAGAACATATAGTTTAAAAATATACTGCACTGCAAATATTCTCGCTGTCCTGATTTTGTGATAATCAGGGCAGGCTAAACATTCACTATATTAGAAACCATGCATGTGTCCCCAGACCTAGTTTTTCTCCCTAGGTCTGGTTTTTAGAATGCTGCTGATAAACTAAGCCTGATTTATTATATGACCATCCTGTATGGGAAAAGACTGTAACTCTAAGTATCTTTGGTCAACCTTAAGAGATATAGCAGGGGGACAGATGTGGCTCAAATGGTTGGGTGTCTGTCTCCCATATGGAGGGACTGGCTTCAATCCCTGGTAAAAATTTAAAAAAGAAAAATATAGAAGGGCGTGGACCACCAGACCCTGTGCAAGGGTGCATCATCAGGCCCCGCAAGCAGGTGAGTCACCAGGCCCCGCAAGTGGGTGAGTCCCCCAGGCCCGGCGCACAGGTGTGCTGCTAGGCCCCACGAGCCATGCATCATGGTGATGATGTAACAGGAGAGTGACACAAGGGAGAGCCAAGACAAGACGTGCCGAAAAACCAGGAACTAAGGTGGTGCAGGTGGTAGGAAACCTCTCTTCCATATCACAGTTTCCGAAGATCGAATCCCAGTGAAGACAGCAGGAACAGGATGAGATGAGAGGGCAGGAAACGGACACAGAGAGTTGCCCAGGAATGGACACAAAAACAGCAAAAACGGGGGGGGGGGGAATAAAAATGGATAAAAGTAAATAAGTAAATAAATAAATCCTTTAAAAAAATGTATAGGGGAGTAAGATACAGACTATAGTTAGTAGTAATACTTTGACCATGCTCTTTCATAATTTGTTAACAAATGTTTCACAACAATGCAAAGAATTTGTGGTGGGATGATGTGTGGGAAGGTTGTATGATGTTATTATGCATGTTTGTTTTCTAAGTTCACAATGTTTACTGAACACTTATAGTTTATGTATGTTCATGTATGAATGATATACTTCAATAAGTTGTTTTAGATAGATAGATAGATAGATAGATAGATAGATAGATAGATAGATAGATACACACACACACTGCAATGTGGGGAGCAGATGTAGTTCAGTGGTTGAGCACCTGCTTCCCACACACAAGATCCCAGGTTCAATTTCTGATACCTCCTTAAAATACACATACACACACACACTGCAGTTCAATATTAAGAAACCAACTCTTACTACCCTCTTAATAGAGTGTAAAGCACATTCTGATGGCATCTTAGATTCCCAGCTGCTTAAACAAATACCAAACAATGGATTGGCGTAACAACAGGAATCTATTGGCTCAGAGTTTTGAGGCCAGAAGAAGTCCAAAATTGAGCACCAAGGCAATGCTTTCTCATCAAAGACTATGGCATTCTGGGTGTGGCTGCCAGCCATCCTTGGATCCTTGGCTTTTCTGTCACATGGCAATACACATGGCAATGTCTTTTCCTTTCTCTTCTCAGTTTGGTGACTTCCAGCTTCTACTCCTCCCTGATGGCTTTTTCCCTGTGACCTTCTCTATAAGGCCTCCAGAAATAGGATTAAGACCCATCCTGATTCAGTTGGCCACAACTTAAATAAAAAATAACATCTTCTAAAGGTCTTATTTACAGTGGGCTCACACCCACAGGAATGGATTAAGATTAAGAACATGTTTTTCTGGGGTACATAATTCAACCTATCACAGGTAGCATTTACTTGAAAAAGAATGGAGCTAAAATAATCTGGTATGTCTCACTTATCAAAAGTGCCAAATCTAAATTTGTTCCTCACATCAAACAGAAATTAAATTTTCTTCTTTTTAGACACATGCATCAACATTTGTAGACATACTCTATTTAAAACAAATTTGATGTATGCAAATGCAGGTTTACACAAAGAAACAAATTATGGGTTGATTATTCACTTTATAAAAGGATTCACAAAAGACTCCCTTATATAGTAACTTTGACAGAATAAAATAGAATTAAATTTCAAAGAAAATGAATTTATAAACAACTTTTCAGAAATACACTCACAACATAAAATTAGTCATAAGAGTACCAAGCTTCAAAAACCCTTATTATTACAGTCTTTGTTCCCATAGCTTGACAAATCTAGCAGGTGAAACTAATGGATTAAATAGCTGAAAATGGCATCAAAATCTATATTAAGACAGTTCTTAACTGTGTGGGAGAGTGTGTGGTCTACAATGTGAACTATGGTCCATGCTTAGTGGCAAAGCCCCAGGATGTGTATATCCATTGCAGGCGATGTGCCACACTAATGAAAGATGTTTACGTGGGAGGTTGTGGGAGGTGTGGGAGGTGGAACATGGGAATCCCTATAAATTTTGTGTAACATTTATGTAATCTAAGCATCTTTTAAAATATTTTTTAAAAAGACAATTCTTAGATACACACTTCATATATTTTATAACTATCCTAATAATCATGAACCTACTAATTTCTTCTTTAAAAACATATGCAGATGTAAATCTATAACCACTCTAAAACATAAAACTCTATTTTAAAAAACATATTCAGAGATGACCAAACAATAGAGTCAATATGCCTAAAAGTGACCCCAAGAAACCAAAGGGCAGAGTCTGCTTTGCCCTCCTAGTGCAGGTAAGCCAAGAAGTATCAAAGATGAAAAATCTGGACATCCTCACCAATGTTGCAATTTTCTAAGAAGTGATCTGGGAGGTAGAAAACAATGTTGGGAAAAGGAACTACAAATTTGATGATCTAGAAATGAAGCATTTTGGACCAGATAATGGAAGCAAGAAGAAGGATCCTAATGCCCCCCAAACAGCCACACGTGATGTTCTGCTCAAGGTTCTACCCTAAGATCAAATCTACAAATACTGGCATTTCCACTGAAGACCAAAAAGATAGGTGAGATGTGAAACAATCCGACTGATAGCAAAACTTACCTAACAGGAAAATTTGATGGCACAAAGCAACAGTTAAAGCTGGCTGGGAAAAAAAAAAAAAGGAGGAGGAGGAAGGTGACAACGACAAAGATGACAGAAGGAAGAGAAGGAGGGATCTGAGGAAGGGAGAATAGAAGATGAAATAAATCTGAATATCTGTTTCCATGTGAATTCCACAGAGTACGGAAAACGCCGTAATACACCTCTCCTTTGAGAAGATCTTTTCAATCTCATTAAGTTTTAATTACAAAATTAGAATATGATATTGCAGTTTCTAAAAGTGCTCTAGAAATTGTTAAGTAACTTACATGAAGTGGCAGGAGTATCATGAGAACCCTGAAACTATATCAGAGTTGTACATATTTCCAAACATTTTAAAAACAAAAAGTTCTTCTCACTCTGTATACTTCATTAGTAGCTTTGTTAAGGTATTAAAAAAACACCTGCAGCATTTTTTAAAGTAGTGTTAATTCTGGGTTGTTTGTTTGTTTGTTTTAAAGATTTGTTTACTTTTCATCCATTTTAACACACACTACCACCACCCCCTTTTTGGTGTTATTGTGTCCATTCGTTAGGCAATTCTCTGCATCTGTTTCCTGCCCTTTCCTCTCATCCTCCTCATGTCTTCACCAGGATTCGATCCTGGAACCTCCTATGTGGGAGAGAGGCATTCTGCCACCTGCAACACCTCAGTTCCTCGTTTTCAGCATGT
The DNA here is from genome assembly GCA_026826555.1 of Tolypeutes matacus. Lineage (NCBI taxonomy): Eukaryota > Metazoa > Chordata > Mammalia > Cingulata > Chlamyphoridae > Tolypeutes > Tolypeutes matacus. The sequence goes on along the minus strand of JAKSZT010053770.1, from coordinate 49,597,660 downwards.
CTCGTCTTGGCTCTCCCCTGCATCTCTCTCCTGTTACGTCATCATCTTGCTGCACAGTTCGGTGGGGCCTGGAGGCTCACCCGCTTGCAGGGCCTGATGGTGTGCCCATGCACCTTCTCTATATATATACAAGTACTTTTTTTTTTTTTTTTACCGGGAGGTCCCAGGGATCGAACCCAGGTCCCTCCATATGGGCAACAGACACCCAACCATTTGAGCCACATCCACCCCCTTAACTCTGGTTTTATTGGCTAGAAATCCTGAGTTATCAATTCTACGTACCTTATGAAATGAACAAACAATACAGACAAACACTTGAGGCCCATGCTTGGTAAGTGTGAAGATGTGAACATTTTGCCTTTTGAAGGGGTCATAAAGTTCACTGTATGTGCTGTGAGGCTAGATCTACTGAGGGTGCAACAGGGATCTATCTCTACAACAGGCATCCACCTCCCTCAGGTGGTCTGTTGCAGTTATTGTGTGTATGTGTGTATTTGCTATACCATCTACTGCTGTTCTTAGCTTTGGAAAAGGGGGGGGGGCAACTGGTATGAGAAATGTATGGATTTTTAAATTAAGTGGAATAGTTTATAAACAAATTGTAAAACTACATTATTAGAAAAGTAAAGAGTCAGTGAATCAAAGTTCTTAAATACACAATTTGCAACTTTCTGTTATTTTGTTTGGATGTTTATAATGATGAAATATTTTTTTGAAAGAAGATAAACCATATTTTTTAATCTATTCAAATAAATTCTAGATATTTAAACATTCTAGAGTTCAGAAATAAAAATGCAATTTACTTTCTAAATCCTTCAAGTTACAGTGATATAAGGGTACAGAGGAACAAAAACCTGTACATAAGATAAACAGGACACTCACTTGGGAATTAAGCTAATTAAATCAATACAACAGGAAGAATCTGAAATCTTTCCAGCCCAGAAAAATTAATTGTGTAGCTTAATCTAGTCTAGTAACACATTAAAAAACAATATTATTATTATTATGCCTCAACAGAAAAAAGGTGGTTAACATAAAAATAAAAGATTGAGAGGCAAACTTGCCAATATATGTTCAGCACTGTCTAGGAAAAAAAGAGCAGTTATGCTGATAGTCTGATGAGAATGATCATTAAAGAGATTTTTTTCTAATGTAGACAAAGTAAGGCCTAATGAAAAAATCTCTCATGTTTACCTATTTCTCACTATTTTAATTCCACTTTTACCAGGTGACCTTCTAAATACTAATTCAGTTTTCAAGAGAATTTAATAGAAGCCCACAATCCCTTATTTCCAATTCTAAAGTCAAAGTTGTTTTAAAAAATAAAACCTCTTTCAGAACTCATCTGGCAGCAAATCCTGACCTAAATAGACATGAAACCTTTATTTACTCCACTTAATGTGAATAGTCAAATGTTTTACTGCAGAAATATTAATGTATTTGATTACAAGGTACCACTCGAGACCCACTGGGGTGTTTCTTAAAATTTTAGTATGTACTCTTTATTACCTTTATAAAATCTAAAAAATTCAGAATTCTGAGACACATCTGAAAGAGGGTTCTCTGGAAACAGACATAAATATTCCAACTCCTGGGAAAGGGGAGAGCCCTTTCCACTTTCCCTACCCCCATCTCCAGCAGAAACCGGCAAATCGACATACTGGTTTACACTCAATAAAACATAAATGTAGTGTGAGCCTCTTGCCAATAATCCAATCTTCTCCCAGGCCTTAGAATCACAACCCTGGGTGGCACATAGCTACCTAGAATCTCTTTCTTGAGCCTACTTACTTTCCAAGCCACCAAAGGAGCTTGTTTACTTGTCTTCCATCCTCCCTGTCTAGACCTGGCAGGAGACAAAACAACAGCTAAATCTATCTCCCCTCTCAGTCCTACCTCAAGGTCAACGTTCACTAAACCTTCTCAATACTTAGAAAAAGAAAAGATAAATTTAAAATATAATAAGTAGCAACTTTCTTAATTTTTATCATATTGTTACTGGAAAGTCACTGAACATTTGTGTATGATTACCAAGAAATTAAAACACTAGAAGATTCTTCATGTTGCTTAAAAAGACAAAATACTGCACCAGATAGATGACTCTGATGCTTCTTCTCTGATCTCAGTTTAGAGCCATAAAAACTCTAAATATTTCTTCAAGTGACTGGGTAAAAAAATAAGTAAAATAGGTAAAATTTAAATTTTGAGTCTACACATGTTTAAAGATTTTTTTTTTCATTTTATTTATAAAACAGCAATAAATTATATAAAATATACAGCTGACAGTAATATTTATTATGAAAAAGTCTAAGGTTAACCTCCAAAATTTAAATGGCAAAATTAGGAAATTATATTTACAAGATTCTGGCATCTGATTCATTGAATGTGTTTGCCTCAATTCTTTGTGAAACAAAGCTGATGATAAAAAATATTGAATTTATCTAACTGCACTTTTAAAAATAGTGTTTATTGGCTTCTTATAATCACTACAGTAAAAACACATGATCTGTGCAGAGAATCAAAATCATTTGTGGTACAAAGAAAAAAAATTAAAATCACCCTTAATCCTATCACCCAAAGATAAACATTGTTTACATTTAATTTTTACCATGAGCAATTTTCCAAGTCATTAATTCTTCTGAAACACCATTTCTAATATCTGCATACTAACCCATCCATCTATGTTATAATTTCATTCTTCTTCCACTGTTGGACATCTACATTGCTTTAAATTTTTCATTACTATATACATGTAACACATCAATTAACACCTTTATACATAAACCATTGAATGATCTATTAAAGTCTCTCTTGGCCAGTCTTTTATTAAAGCTGTTACTGATTTTCCAATCAAGCTGAATAGGCTCTTCCTATATTAATGCTATCAATCATATTAATTAAAATAAAAATAATATAATAAAATAAAATGTACTGTATTTGTATTATCCATTCTATTACTATACTAACTCATAACCTTAAAACTAACAAAAAATAAATAGAGAAAAATCAATAGTGCCAATGAAAAGTGTTTAAGAAGTATAAATTATTTGTTTGAAAAGTTTTGACTCATCTCATAATATAGTCATATCTTAGATGTAAGAGAAAACTTTTTGGTCCATCTGTAATTTCAGGGGTAAAATATAATTTTCCCTTTTGAGACAACTGAGGCCCAAAGAAGCCTTCCAGATTTATACACAAAATATATATGTGCCTGATTTGCAGAACAGCTTAACAGTTATATTCCAGCAATTTCAATTCTCATTTCATTACTGATATGAATCTTTGAAATGAAATTATGTGGCAATGAGCACCTCTGGCTAATAAACATAAAAATAAATTGTACTTAAACAATAAACATTTGTCTATGAGGCACTATGCTAGAGGTGTATAAGATAGAAAGGTGCCTAAGAAGCTTCCCTTTCCCTTAGGAAAAATAATTTTTAATGTGAATATTCTCACTGTCCTGGTTTTGTGATAATCAGGGTAGACTAAACATTCACTATCTTAGAAACCATGCATGTGTCTCCCTAGGTCTGGTTTTTAGAATGCTGGTGATAAACCAAGTCTGATTTACTATATAAATCCCATCCTGTATGGGAAATGACTGTAACTCTAGGTATCTTTGATCAATCTTAAGAGATATAGCAGGGGGAGAGATGTGGCTCAAATGGTTGGATGTCTGTCTCCCATATGAAGGGAACTGGGTTTGATCCCTGGGACCTCCCAGTAAAAATTTAAAAAAAGAAAAATATGGAAGGTGCGCAATCTGCCAGGCCCTGTGCACAGGTGTTTACTGTCATTGGCATTTTTTGATTATGGAAATTACTGATTTCAATGTAGTCCAATTTATAAGTTTTTCTTTATGGTTAGTGCTTTCATGGCAAGGCCCCACGAGCACGTGAGCCCCACAGGCCCCGTGCGTGGGTGTGCCATCAGGCCCTGCGAGCCATGCAGCAAGATGATGACATAACAGGAGTGACACAAGAGAGAGCCAAGAAGAGATGCATTGAAAAACCAGGAACTAAGGTGGCGCAGGAAGTAGGACGCCTCTCTCCCACATCGGAGGTTCCAAGGATTGAATCCCAGTGAAGACAGGAGAAGAAGGATGAGAAGAGAGGGCAGGAAATAGACACAGAGAGTTGCCCAGGGAATGGACACAAAAACAGCAAAAACGGGGGTGGGGGAAGGGGGGAGGGAGGGGTTGTAAAATGGATAAAAGTAAGTAAGTAAATAAATAAATCCTTAAAAGAAAAAAAGTATAGGGGAGTAAGATACAAGCAATAGTTAGTAGTAATACTTTGATGATGCTCTTTCATAGTTTGTTAACAAATGTTTCACAACAATGCAAAGTATTTGTGTTGGGGTGATGTGTGGGAGCCCTGTATGATGTAATGCATGTTTGTTTTTTAAGTTTACAGTGTTTACTGAACACTTATAGTTTATGTATGTTCATTGTATGAATGATATACTTCAATAAATTGTTTTTAAAAAAATTTTTTTTAAATGAAGGAAGAATCAAACATAAAAATAAATTGTAGCATGTTCCCCAGTGTGACAGAGTTGGACTCAGTTGTGGTGTCCCTACACATGGCTCTTCTGTCCTTCTATGTGAACTTATAATTAGTACTAAAGTTGGCAGGTGTACGTCCAAGACACTTAAATCTTTGGGCTGTCCATGTGCCAGCTGGGCTCTGAATTTCAATGGAGTTGCAACACCTACTCACCAGTTCACTGGACTCACCCAAGACAACTAACAAGGAGGAGATGATGGACAACCACCACACCAAGGAACCGAGAGAGTCTACAACCAAAAGTCAGAGAGTCCCATCCATTGGCTGTATGGGATCGAAGCCCCCACCCACCCAACTAAAGGTGGAATGGGTATCACCATCCAAGAATCCTCAGGACTGGGGAATGAACTATGGACTAAAGTAGACTTACTAGGATTCTACTATAGACTTACCATGATTCTAGCAATGGAAGAAATATCATTGATGTGGAGGCAGTGGTCACTGGAGGTTCTGAGGGTACAGAGGGAAAAACAGGTGTAATATGGGGGCATTTTCAGGACTTGGGAATCGTCCTGAATGACATTACAACAACAGATACAGGCCATTATATACCTTGCCATAACCTACAGAATTGAGTGGGAGAGAGTGTAAACTACAATGTAAACTATAATCCATGCTTAGTGGTAATGCTCCAAAATGTGTTTATCAATTGCAATGAATGTGCCACACTAATGAAAGATGTTGCTAATGTGGGAAAATGTGGAGGTGTGGGGAACAGGGAATGTGGGAATCCCTTACATATTCTCTGTAACTATGTAATCTAAGTATCTTTTAAAAAATAAAAAAATGAAAAGAAAAAAACAAATAAAAAATATTGCAGCAGGAAAGCAAGCAACATTCAAAGAAATAAAATCTGTAATCCTTTTAACATGGCAAAAGTTTAAGAGTTTTGGGGTAACAATTTTCAAAATATTCACTAAATTTTCATGAGGTAAGAGCATATGATTTTTGTCATATCTAGCTGTGTGATACCAAACAAGTGATTGTGCTACTCTAGACCTAATTTCTTCATTTTTTAAATGAAAGGAATGAGGATTTCCAGCTCAAGATGGCAGACTAAAGAAATCACAGGAACTTACCTCCTTTCCTTCCCCAAACCCCATTAAACTGGTAGTAAAGGAATTTTTAAAAGGAGAAATCCACAATGACTAAAAACAAGAGGAGCCATCAGCAGCAAAGACATTTCAACAAATTTCTGAAGATGTAAAGGAGTTTAGTAACTAATGAAGCAGCGTAGATAGAGGAAGCCACAGCTTAGAATACACTGAGGGGAGTACAGCTGAAAAGAAAACGAAACTGCTGCTGAACTCAAACACCAGGGAGTAAGGAAAGCAGGAGTGGGAAGCCAATACAGGGAAGATTAACTGAAACTGTCACCCTAAAAATAATTCTGCAATCAACAAGCCCATTTATTTAAAGTTCTCAATCAGTTTCTTATTGCTTTATTCATAAATATGAATGGATAAAAAAAATTTACAAGACATTTGAAACACAAAAGAGATCAAAACAACCAAAAGAAAAATGTCTCCAAAAGAGACAACTAGGCAACATAAAAGAATATGTTGCTCTTTATCTTAAGTCCTTCAATAGTAAATAATTTTCTCAAACATGTACACACCCTGTTTTTATTAAAATAAAAGTGTAATGAAGCAATCTGAAGCCACCTTTCAGTCAATCCTAATACTCTAAGTAAAATTTCAGATGTATTTATTGTTCTTATAAAGCAACCATAAAGAACATTTACTTTCCTAAAATAGTAAGTAAAATGAATAATCCTCTATCTTCTTATGTTCTGTGTAAAAACGTACTTCAAGTTTTTAGGATTGCATATGACACACACACAATCAGTTTTGTAACCATAACCACCAGTATATTATTATCCTGTTACTATTATTTTGAAGTCATTTAAATAAAATAAACATACCTTCATGTTCCAGTAATATACTATAAAGTCAATAATATATCAATCAAATTATGAATTTGGGGGAAGTGGATGTAGCTCAAGTGGTTGAGAGCCTGCTTCCCATGTACAACGTCCCAGTTTAGATCCCCAATACCTCCTAAAACAAATGAGAAAAAACAGCTCTCATTGGGAAGCAGACGTAGCTCAGTGGTTGAGTGCCTGCTTCTCATGTACGGGGTCCTGGACTCAATTCCCAGTACCACTTGAAAAAAGAAATAATGAATTTTTAAATCACCATCAGTTACTTTATAAGGTCAGCATTGTTACAGCATATCTCATGACACCAATAAAAGTTAAATATTCCTAAAAAATAACAAATTAACAAAATCTTTAAGGCTTCACTAAGAATCAAAATGCTTAAGACATGGGGAAGAAGGAAACATTTTATGTTACAAGGATACACTGTTTCATAGCCTCCCTTTTATCTCCTTTTTTCCACTAGTTAAGGACCACAATGTAGCTAAAGTTTTTTAAAAAGTAAAGCTTACTGCAGAAAACATAGATTAGTGGTACATCATTCAATAACCATTGCCATTGAATAAACCATCACAAAAATGCAATATCGAGTAACATGTAGAATAAACAATAAAAACTGAGAGATTCCCAAATGACACTCTCATACTTGGTAGATATATTCTCCACACATACAATACATCTACTGAAGAGAGGTAATTCATCTCTCCCACAAACTAAAGTACAAATTACAAATCAGGATGTCCGAAAGCAACAAAATGAGATTTCCAAATTAGTTCAGAGAGGCATGCAATCATAAAAACTAGCAAAATAGTCAACCAACCCTAATTATATTAAGTTAAAGAAACTGTAAATATAGGTAACACACGACTGAATCATACATTTTTTATCTGATTATCCACTTCAAAGTCATAAATAATAAGAAAAAGATATCCCATGCAAATTACAAATGGATGGCTACATGAAATCTGAAGCATTTCCTTCTCTCTAAAACAAATGCAAAAAAAAAAAAAAAAGCAAATGTTAGATTATGACATCTAGACTATCACACAAGTCTAAAGAATTAAACACAATCAAGAAGGAAGGGGAAAAAAAGGAGGAAGAAAGTATGTTTCTTTACAAAAATAGCCAGGAACAACTAAACACAAAAGACAAAAAAAGAAGAAAATAGTTGTTCCAGCACCATATTGCTAACTTCATCTCTCAACTTATAAATGTTAGTGTTTTATCTTTGACTACCTTCTCCTATATTATACCCAATGTGGGCAATTTCATCCATTCCTTTGGACCATCACTTACGGATATGAATTCCAAATATTATCACCAGCCACAATCTGTCTCTAGAGTCCCAGACCAGTCCATATCTCACATTTCAACTTGATGCTCCCAATGCAATTTTTTACTTAAAAGGCACCAAACTTTCATTTTTTCCACTTGCTCCTCTGATATGCTCTATTCTGGCTCATGGTACCATTTTCCAACCTGGGAATCATCCATTATACTTCCTCTCCCCCCTCACTAATCCTTTACCAGTCACCAAATCAAGTCTATTCTACCTTAAAAAGGAAAGAGATCTCATGAAGCTATCCTTTCCGTTCTCAATACCACTGCCTTGGCTCAGGCACATACATATTTGGGATTACTACAGTTGTCTTCTAACTGTTCTTTCTGCCTATAATCCGTCCATTTCTTCAATAATTCCTCTACATGACTGCCAAAGTGACTTTTCTAGAATAAAATTTGGATCATTTCATCCCCTGCTAAAAATCTTTCAATGATACAAAATAAAAATCTACACACCTTAGCATAATATTCTGTCAAGAATATGCAAGAGCATACCTCTTTAGTTTTATCTTTTCCCAACTCCACTTATAAGGCACTACATTCCAAATACATCATTGCAGCTCTTGGAAAAAGTTATACTGTTTCTTACCTTGTATATAAAACTGCACATGTTATTTCCTCTTTCTAGAAAGTCCTTTTCCTGATATGGATAAGTTTGGCTTTTCTTCAAAACCAAGCTCAGCCATTCTATGTGGCCTTCAATTCCTCTATTCCCTCCCTGCTCCCATAGCCCTTAATTAGACATCTGTATTAGTGAGTGTTCTTCAGAGAAACAAAACCTTCGGATATTAAGAGATTTATTATTATAGGAATTGGCTCATGAGACTGTGGAGACTGGTAAGACTGAATTTTGTAGGGAAGGCTGCAAGATGGGAATTCTGATGAAGGTTTCAATGAATTCCCCAGGAAAAGCTGGTTGGCTGAAGTAGAGACAGAAATTCTTCTTCCTGACTGCTGAAATCAGCAGTTCTCATTTTAAGGCCTTCAACTGAAAGGATTAGATTTCTCTCATTGTTGAAGGCAATCTCCTTTATTGGTTGTAGAGGTAAAAAGTCATAGATGCAATCAACTAATGATTTAAATTCAGAAAATATCCTTACAGTAACAATCAGGCCAACAACTGGATACTAAAACCTAGCCACGAACTTAACCATCACAACATCTTTTTGTACTTACTATAATTACCTATTCTACTTACAAAATTTTGGACACTGTGAAAATAAAATATATTTATTATTCATTTTTGTGTCCCACAATGCCTACACATCACCTGGCAATATAAGTGATTAATAACTATCTGTGGAATGTGTAACTCTTTTGGCTTTTTTTCCAGAAATAGAACTTCCACTTATAAAAATGCCCCCAATAGACACTGAGGAAAACAGCTATGAAAGAAAAACAATTGGAACCAGGCAAGGAGGCAATTTACATGAAGAAAGGGAGCAGGAAAAGGAAAATTAAATGCAAAGAATCTCTCTTCAAAGCAGCTCCTGTGTGTACATTGTTTTTTACATTTTATCTCTCACACTCTCAGAACATATTTTACTTTCTATCTAATTATCTATGCTTTATCTCAGATGTCCCTGAAAATAAGTGGTAAGAAGGTCACTCAAAAGTGGGTAGAGGTACATCATCTACACAGTGACATAGGACTCCCCAGGAAAAGTCTCCCCTCAGAATCAACTAATAAAAAGCATAAATTCCACTTGGTTAGAGCTCTGGTGTGTGACAAAGACTGAAAAAAGATGCCACAAATGATGAAGTGAAGAAAAAGAAAAAGAATCTTCTGATTTCCCAGACCCTCCAGTACAGACTCCTCTCCCTCACTCAGTCCCGTTCATCTTGGGAGCCGCACAGAGGCAGCAAGACCCAGGTTCCTCCTGCCATGGATGCAGACTACAGAGCCACGCACAAGATAGAACCCCATGCTTATCCAGGCACAGGGACCCAAGTCTGGAGAGGCCCAGGGCTGAACACAAGCAACTGAAATACAACTTCATACAAAAGGGCCACCAGGGGGGAAAAAAACAGCAGAACTTTTAGCTAGAGGTACACCCACTCTGGCCGATCCAGTCTCTGTTGGCTGGAACCTGAATGAAAAATGAACTTTTATGGTTTGATCCACTTTCCTGGATTGACCCCATCTCGGTTTCCAAGGAGGAATATCCTAATAGGAAAGACAGAAAAGATCACAGAAAAAAAGGGGGGAGAGGGGGACTGAACTGCTGTAAGACAGGACAGGTTTCAGAACTGAAAAGTCTAAGTAAAAGAAGGCACTGATGCCATTCATTCATTCAACGGTATTCACTGAGGGCCTCTTGGGTGATATAAATCATTCCAGGTAATGAACAAAGCACAGTCTCTGCTCTCATGGAGCTTACATTCTAGTGGAAGCCAGCAGACAATTAGCAAACAAAATATAGTATGTCAGTGCTGTGGAGAAGTAGAGAGATGCACAATAAGTGTTTGTCGATCGACTTCTGTGGGCACCCTGAGGACTATTCTAATGCCCTGTTCATATCAGCCATCCTGGAATTAACTCTTTGAGAACTAGGATTTGAGCCACAGTAGAGCTCATGGATTGCAAACTGTCTGCCTCCAAGAGCCCAGCAAGTAGCATTAAATGATAAAGCAGACAAACAGGTAGAGCTAGTGCACTGGACAAAGACCCTGCCCTTGACCTCTGTATTGAGGACACAAGAGGGAGGAGTGGGCACCGAGCCCCTGGGAAGCACCTGGCCCTTCTCCAGAGGACTGTGAGCCCAATGTTGCCTAATCCAGACCTCTTAAATAAAAGGTGGAAATTGTTTAAAAAAAAAAATAAGGCACTGAGTGAGACAAAGAATTTAAACAAATGGTAGGAGATGGGAAGAAAAATTTGCACAGAAACAAACAGAACAGATCAAGATTCCCAGAGAAGGAACAGAGGAAAGCAAACTTTCTCCTGGAGGCAAAACAATTGCACAAAAAGTGCAATCATAAATGTTGTACTGCGTTTCCAGGGCAAGAATCAGATAAAGAGCTGAGAAAATGTGAACAGTTAAACATGAGCTACTCTAAAAGTCCAAAATAAGTTGGACCAAGTATCAAAGAAGAGCCTTAACACAAAGCCAATCAACATTAAAACCAAAGATAAAAGGAAGAAACTGACTTTCAGAGTTAAGTCATCAAGATAATGAGATACCAGACATCAGCAAAAAATTATAATCCATACAAAGAAACAGAAAGATATGGCTCAGTCTAGGGAACAAAATAAAACTTTAATAGAACTTCCTAGAACATAGTGTCAGAATAGGTAAGCAGGGCTTAACTCTCTTACAAAAACAACAGAGGAAGGGCAAAAAACTATTCAAGGGACCTGCTTTGGGGACCTGCAAACCACGATAGTGCTGCGCATGCAGCAAGAGGGAGAGGGACAGAGAGATGATGAACTCAAAATGAAAACCATGATTTACTAAACCAATGGAGGCAAACAGCCTAAATAAAATCCATGGCTCACTAGAGCTCAATGACAGGGGAACAGATGTCTTCTTCCCTGGGAAGAGGGAGGCTACCGAGGAGGGTGGAGAGTGGTTTCTCTTCAGTGAATTTGGCCAACAGAACCTGCTTTGAATCTTGACTCTGGCCAGATGAGAATCATGGGCAAGTGGAGGTTGAAAGAGTCACCTCCGTGGAAAGATTGGCCAATGAGCACCATCTGCAGGGAAACTTCAAGGGGAAAACATGCTTTTAAGTGTCTCTTGTCCCAAACTTCTGGAAGCGGATCTGCACCCCATTAGTGAGTCCTTGGCCCTATTTTGATAACTTAAGCTAGGCAATTTTAAAGGCTTAGAATAAGTTAACAAAAAAATCAAAGAAGAGCTGTGAAACAAAACCACTAGGAAAGAGAGAGAAATTGACCATCAGAGTAAATTCACCAACATATGCCTAGACATCAGCAAAAATTACAGGCCATACTAAGAAACAAGGAGGTATAGCCTGGACAAAGGAACAAACCAAAAATCCTGATGAGACACAGGATTAAAGCACTAATCAACTATAATCACACAAATCTCTTAAATCAATTCAGGGAGTTAAAGGAATATATAAATAAAGAGATAAAAGATATTAAGAAGGCACTGGGTGAACATAAAGAACAATTTGAAAGCCTACAAAAAGTAACAAAGCTTATGGGAATGAAAGACATGATGGATGAGATTAAAAATACTTTAGAGGCATATAACAACAGATTTGAATTGCTAGAGGACAGAATTAGTGAAATAAAGGACAGAACATCTGAACTTGAAAAGGCAGGAGAACAGAAAGAAAAGAGTGGAAAAAAATGGAAAAGGGTCACACTGAATTAAATGACAATGCAAAATGCACAAACATACACATTATCAGTGTCCCAGAAGGGAAAGAGAATAAAAAAGAGGCAGAAAGAATATTTGAGGAAATAATGACTGAAAATTTCTCAGCCATTATGAAAGACATAAATATCAATATCCAAGGAGGACAACGCACTCCAAACAGAATAAATGTGAAGAGAACGATTCCAAGACAACTACTATTCAGAATGACATATTCCAGATATAGAGGATTCTGAAAGCAGTGAGAAAAGCAATGCATCACATACAAGGGAACCTCATTAAGATTAAATGCTGATTTCTCATCAAAACTTTAAGAGAATGGCATCATCAACATGGTAACATAAAATTCCCCCTGGAAAAAATTGCCCCAGAGATTCAGTGAATAAAAGGACAATTCCTACCTGCTTAGAATTCTGGAGGACAGTAGAGACTGGAGAACAACTCCACAAACACTGATTCAAAGAAAGAGAAAAATATCAGGCAGGAAACTTCCACTCTACACCCGCCAGTCTACTCTTTCTCCCTCAGTCTCATGAAGTTTGGGGAGTTGCTCAGAGGCAGCAGCTCAGATCCATCCCACCTAGCAGCAAAAGAATCACACGCATATCCAGGCACAGGGAACCAAGTCCCCAGATATCGAGGGCAAAACAGAAGCTGCCGAGAAGCACTGCATACAAAAGGGCCCCCAGGAGGAAAAAGAAAGAGACCACAGCAGTAAACTGCAGTTGGAAAGTGCTGCGCAGTTGGAAAGTGCTGCACTCACTCAATCAAATTTCTATTGACTGGAAGGCCTAAACACAATAAGGACTTTTCTGGGATGATTCATCTTTCTGGATTTGCCACCATATGCCTGACTGAGCATAGCTGCAACTTGGTGAGACAGATATTCAGGGTATAACACATGCTGCTAAGAAACACTGCATACAAAAGGGCCCCCAGGAGTAAAGAGAGAGAAAGAGACCACAGTGGTAAAACTGTGGTTGGAAAGTGTTACACTCACTCAATCCAATTCTATTGACTTGACAACCTAAACACAGTAAGGACTTTTCTGGAATGACTCATCTTTCTGGATTGACCCCATCTGGCTCCCTGGAGTGGGATACCCAAATAAGGAAGAAACCAAAAACAAGGGGGGACAGGGATTAAACTGAACTACTGTAAGATAGGGCTGGTCACAGAACTGAACGGAGCAAGGAATACAGGGCACTGAGTGAGAAAGAGAATTTAAACAAATCATAGGAGCTGGTGAGAAATTTCTACACAAATGCAAACAGAATAGATTGAGATTCCCAGAGAAAGGACAGAGGAAAGGAAGTTTTCTCCTGGAGGTAAAACAAATATACAAAAAGAGCAATCGTAAAAGTTGTATCGCATACCCAGGAAAATAATCAGATGAAGAAGAGCTGAGAAAATTGGGTCTGCTAAACACGGGCTGTTCTAAAGGTCTAGAATAAGTTAGACAAAGTGTCAAAGAAAAGCCTTACTACAAAGCCAATCAACAATAAAACCATAGACAAGAGGGAGAAACAGACATTCAGAAATAATGTATCAAGATAATCAGAGCCTAAAACATCAGCAAAAAACTACATGCCATACTAAGAAACAGAAAGATATGGCTCAATCAGGGAAACTAACTAAAACTTCAGAGGGGACACAGAATTTGGAACAACTAATCAAAGAAGTTCAAATAAATCTCTTAAATTATTTCAAGGAGATGAAGGAAACATGCATAAGGTGATAAGGAACATTAAGGAGACATTTTGTGAGCATAAAGAATAATGTGAAAGCATAAAAAGAAACAACAGAAATTATGGGGATAAAGGGCACAAAAGCAGTGATTTAAAACACCCTAGAGAAGGGGTTTTTAACAAGGGGTCCATGAGCTTGAATTGAAATTCAAAGAAACATTATTCTTGTGGGGACGTGTTGGTGCAGGTGTGATATATTTATTAAATAATACACAGTATAGTGTGGACTTAGTAAGAGGTCCATGGTTTTCACGTGACTGGCAAAGGGGTCCATGGAACAAAATAGGTTAACGATCCCTGCCCTAGAGGCATACAACAGAAGATTTGAATAGGCAGAAGAAAGAATCAGTGAGCTAGAAGACAGGAAAATCAAAATCACGCAGACAGAAGAAATGATAGAGAAAAGAATAGGAAAAAATTGAGTAGTGTCTCAGGGATGTGAGTGACAGCATGAAGGGCACAAACATACATTTGCATGGGTATCCAGGAGAAGAGAAGGGAAAGGGGGCAGAAAGAATATCTGAAGAAATATTGGCTGAAAACTTCCCAACGCATATGAAAGACATAAATATACATGTGCAAAAATTGTAACATACTCCAGAATAAATCCTAATAGACCTACTTTGAGACATATACTAATCAGAATGTCAAATGCCAAAGAAAAAGAGAAAATTCTGAAAACAGCAAGAGAAAAGCAATTCATCATAGATGAGGAATCCTCAATAAAACCAAGTGCCTATTTCTCATCAGAAATCATGGAGGTGAGAAGGCAGTGGTATATTTAAGGTTCTGAAAGAGAAAAACTGAGGGCCAAAAAAAAAATTCTTTATCCAGCAAAACTGTCATTCAAAAATGAGGGAGAGTTTAAAATATTTACAGATAAACAAACAGAGAGTTCATCAACAAGAGACCTGACCTACAAGAATTATTAAAGGGAGTTCTGCAAGTTGAAAGGAAAAGACAGGAGAGAGTAGCCTGGAGTAGAGTGAAGAAATAAAGATCTTCAGTGAAAGTAACTAAAAGGGCAAATGCAAAGCTCAATAGTCCTATATCCTCAATATACAACTCTACTTTTTAATTCCTATGAGAGTTAGAATACAATTGAACAAGAAAAAGGTATATTTCCTGATAATGGACATGCAAAATATAAAGAGATAATGTGGGACAAAAACAACATAAGGGAAACTGAGCTATATGGTAGTAGAGAACGCATATGCTATTGAAGTTAAGTTGGTATCTTTTCAAATTAGTATATAATAGATGTGGTTAGGTAATACAAACCCCAGGGTAACCACAAGAAAGTACTTTAAAATATACAGAAATAGAAAGAGAAAGGTATCCACCAGTTACATCACCAAAAATCAACTATACAGATAAACAGGTTGCAATAAAGAAAACAATGTGACATATAAAAACCACAGGACAAAATGGCTGAAGTTAGAACTGCCTTGACAGTAATAACACTGAATGTTAATGGATTAAACATCCCAATCAAAAGACACAGAGTGGCAGAACAGATAAAAAAAAGCATGATCCAACTATGTTTTCTATACAAGACTCACCTTAGACCCAAAGACACAAATAAGGCAAAAGTGAAAGGATGGAAAAAGATATTCCATGCAAAGAGTAACCAAAAAAGAGCTGAGGTAGCTATACTAATATCAGACAAAATAGACTTTAAGTTAAAAGCTGTTATAAGAGATGTATTCGTCTGCCAAAGGGGTGCTGATGCAAAGTACCAGAAATCTGTTGGCTTTTAAAAAGGGCATTTATTTGGGATAAAAGCTTACCCTTACAAGGCCCTAAAAACTCCAACTCAAGACTGCTTTCTCACCAAAGTCAGTTACCATGTGTTCAAGCAAGATGGCGGGTAAATCTCTGCCTGATCTCCTGAGACTTCTCAACTGCTCTGTTCTCTTCAGCTGCAAACTATCAGGCAAATGGCTCATCTCTCTTCTTGGGGCTTTACCTGTTTGAGCCTTCTCCTTTCTGTCACATGGCAGGAAGGAAATGACCAAGTTCTCTCCTCTTCCATGTGTCTTCTTGAGTATCTGCTTATATCCACCCACCAAAGCGGCAGGGACTCAATCTGAGCCATGACCTACTAACGTGGTTGAAACAAAGCCCTAATCTTAACAGGTAATTTAATTAAGACATGTCAGCTGAATCTAATGCAGTCAAAGGATATCATACCCAGAGGAATAGATCCAAGTTTATAAGCATAATCTTTCTTTTTTGGGGGGGAGGGGGGCAGGGCTCATAAATAATATCAAACTGCCACAAGGACACTGTACATAAATAAAAGGGACAACCCACTAAGAAGAAATAACAATATATATGTTAATACATATAACAATAGTGGCGCCAAAATAAACGAGGTAAACTCTGGCAAAACTGAAGGGAGACAGAGACATCTCTACAATAATAGTTGAAAACATCCATACACAACCCTCATCAATAGACAGAATGTCTAGAAATTCAATAAGGAAACACAGAACTTGAATAATATGATAAATGAACTAGATCTAACAGACATATACAGAATACTGTACCCCGAAACAGTAATATATACATTCTTCTCAAATGCACACGGCTTATTCTCCAGAATGGACCATATGTTGGGGTCACAAAACAAGTCTCAATAAATTTACAAAAATTGAAATCATACAAAGCATCTTCTCCAACCATAATGTAATTAAGTTAGAAATCAACAACAGCCAGAGAACTGGACAATCACAAATATATGGAAGTTAAACAAGACACTCTTAAACAATGACTGAGTCAGAGAAGAAATTATAAGGGAAATCAGTAAATATTTAAGACAAATGAAAATGAGAACACAACATATAAAATCTTATGAGGGAAGCCGATGTGGCCAGGTGACTGGGCTCCCACCACATGGGAGGTAACTGGTTCAGATCCTGGTGCCTCCTAAGAAGACAGTGAGCTGGAGCAACGGGCAGGCACAGCAAGCTGACACAACAAGAAACACAAGAAGAAAAAAACATAATGGGAAACACAACAAAGCAGGGAGCAAGAGTTACTGGTACCTCCCAAAGAAGACAGCGAGCTGATGCAACAGGCAGGTGCAGCAAGCTGATGCAACAAGAGACGTGGAGAGGAAAACCAGAATGACAGACACAACAAAGCAGGGCGCAGAGGTGGCTCAAGTGATTAGACACCTCCCTCCCACATCAGAGGTCCCGGGTTTGGCTCCCAGTGCCTCCTAAAGAAACAAGGAAAATGAACAGACTCAGAAAGTGAAAATCAACAAGGGGGTGGAGAGATAAATAAATAAAATAAATCTTAAAAAAAAAAAAATCTTATGGGATGCAGACAAGGCAGTGCAGAGAGGGAAATTTATAGCCCTAAATGCTTACATTAAAAAAGAAGAAAGAGCTAAAATCAAAGCCCTAGCTGCACATCTGGGGGAATTAGAAAAGAACAAAAACTAATCCCAAAGCAAGCAGAAGGAAAGAAATAACCAAAAATAGAGCAGGAAAAAAATGAAATCAAGAATAAAAAAAACAGAGAGCATTAAACAAAACAAAAAATTGGTTGTTAAAAAGATCAATAAAGTTGACAAACCCTTAGCTAGAATGACAAAGGAAAAAGAGAGAAGATACAAATGAATAAAATCAGAAATGAGAAGGTGGATATTACTACTTAACTCAGAAATAAAAAGGATCATAAGATGATACAACTGTAGGCCAAGAAATACCCTAGATGAAATGGGCAAATTCCTAGCAACACACAAACAGCCTACACTGAGTCAAGAAGAAATAGATGCTCTCAACAGACCAATTACAAGTAAAGAGATCGAATCAATTATCAAAAACCTCCCAACAAAGAAAAGCCTGGGATCAGATGGCTTCACAGGCAAATTCTACCAATCATTCCAAGACAAATTAATACCAATTGTGCTCAAACTCTTCCAAAAAATTGAAAAGGAGAGAGCACTACATAATGTATTCTATGAGGCCAACATCACCCTAATATCAAGCCAGAAAAAGATAATACAAAAAAAGAAAATTACAGACCAATTTCTCTAATGAATATTGATGCAAAAATCCTCAACAAAACACTTGCAAATTGAATCCAACAGCAAATTAAAACAATTATACACCACAATCAAGTGGGTTTTATCCCAGATATGCAAAGGTAGTTCAACATAAGAAAATCAATTAAGTAATACACCACATTAACAAAAAGAAGGGTTTGAAAAATAAAAACATATGATCATCTTAATTGATGCAGAAAAGGCATTTCACAAAATCCAGCATTCTTTCTTGATATATAAACACTTAGAAAAATAGGAATATAAGGTAACTTCCTTAACATGATAAAGGGCACGTATGAAAAACCCACAGCTAACATCATACTCAATGTTGACAGACTGAAAGCTTTCCAAAATCTGGAACAAGAGAAGATGTCCACTATCACCACTGTTATTCAACACTGCACTGGAAGTTCTAGCCAGAGCAGTTAGGGAAGAAAAAGAAATAAAGCGCACTCAAAGTGGAAAGAAAGAAGTAAAACTTTCCCTATTTACAGGTGACATGATCCTATACATAGAAAGTCCCCCCAAAAAAAAATCTACAACAAAGCTAGTAGAGCTAATAAACAAATTCAGCAAAGTGATGAGGTACAAGATCAACATGCAAAAATCAGTAGTGTTTCTATACATTAGAAATGAGCCATCTGAGGAGGAAATTGAGAAAAAAATTCCATTTACAATAAAACCTAAAAGAATCAAATCTCTAC
This sequence comes from Tolypeutes matacus, assembly GCA_026826555.1. Classification (NCBI taxonomy): domain Eukaryota; kingdom Metazoa; phylum Chordata; class Mammalia; order Cingulata; family Chlamyphoridae; genus Tolypeutes; species Tolypeutes matacus. The sequence goes on along the minus strand of JAKSZT010053770.1, from coordinate 49,578,948 downwards.
ACATAAATTTAACCAGGGATGTAAAGGAATTATATATGGAAAATGACAAAACTTTGCTAAAAGAAATCAAAGAAGATATAAATAAATATAAGAACATTCCATGCTCATAGATTGCAAGACTAAATACTGTTAAGATGTTGATCTACCCAAAATGATTTCCAGATTCAACGCAATCTCAATCAAAATTCAACAGCGTATTTTGCAGGAATAGAAAAGCCAATTATCAAACTTATTTGGAAGGGTACCAGGTCTCAAATAGCTAAAACTATCTTGAAAAAGAAGAACAAAGTTGGAAGACTCACACTTCCTGGCTTTAAAGCTTATTACAAAGCTACGGTAGTCTAAGCAGCATGGTACTGGCACAAGAAAAACTATATAGACCAATGAAATGGAATTGAAAGTTCAGAAATAGACCCTTCACATCTATGGGCAACTAATTTTTGAGAAGGCTGCTAAATCCTCTCAACTGGGGAAGAATAGTCTCTTCAACAAATGGTGCTGGGAGAACTGGATATCCATAAGCAAAAGAATGAAGGAAGTATCCTATCTCACACCATTTATAAAAATTAACTCAAAGAGGAATAAATAAGAAACAGGACTATAAAATTCCTAGAAATAAATGTAGGAAAGCATCTTCAGGATCTTGTATTAGGCAATGGTTTCCTAGACTTTATACCCAGAGCACAAGCAACAAAAGAAAAAATAGATAAATGGGACCTTGTCAATTTTTAAAACTTTTCTGCATCAAAGGACTTTGTTACAAAAGTAAAAACACAATTTACTCAATTGGGAGAAAATATTTGGAAACCACACATGACAATTTGAAGTTTTTTGTGGACCCCAGAAAAGATCATGTTCTTAGAGTTCATCCATTCTCATGAGTATGAGACCCTTTGATTGGATTGGATTGGATTCAGTTGGGGGTCTTTGAATGGATTACTTCAGTGAGGCATGACCCAGGGTGGGTATTAGTCCTCTTGCTGGAGTCCTTTATATATGGAGGACTGAAAACAGAGACACACAGAAAAAAAAGCCTCAGAGACAGAAGGAACATTCCCAGAAGTCAGAGGCTAGAATCAGCAGAGTACAAAGGCATGGGAAGTGGTCCCTAAGAGGCTAGGAGCAGCTCAAAGATGAATAGACAAGGCCTGAAGGAGAGAGGAGAGACAGGTGAGCCAGGATTTTGCTCTGCCATGTGCTTGATCACCCACAGCTGTGCTTGGAGAAAAGCATCTTTTGCCACCATGTGCCTGACTGCCCACAGCTGCAACTTCCTAAGACAGCATTTCTTGATGATGCCTTGATTTGGACACTTAGCCTCAGAACTGTAAACTTTCAACCTAATAAATTCACAATATAAATGCAAACACATTTCTGGTAAGGGCCTTAGCAGCCCTTAGCAAACTAAAACACCACATATCTGATAAGGGCTTAATACCCAGAATATATAAAGAAAACCTACAACTCACCATTAAAAAGACAAACAACCCAATTTAAAATGGGCAAAAGACTTGCTAGCCATTTCTCCAAATATGATATACAAATGGTTAAAGAGCACATGAAAAGATATTCAACATCATTAGCTATTAGGGAAATGCAAATCAAAACCACAATGAGATACCATTTCATACCCACTAGAATAGCTACTATTAAAAAAGTAAAAGTACAAGTATTGGAAAGGATGTGGAGAAATAAGACCTTTCATTCATCGCTGGTGGAAATGGAAAAAGGGGCAGCCACTGTGGAAGACAGTTGGCATTTCCTCTGAAAGCTAAGTGTAGAATTACCACATGACCCAGCAATCCCTCTACCAGGTATACACTCAAAAGAATTGAAAGCAGTGACCCAAACAGAAATTTCCACACCAATGTTCACAGTGGCATTATTCACAATTGCCAAAAGATGGAAGCAACCCAAGTGTCCATCAACCAATGAAGAGATAAACAAAATGTGGTATAAACACACAATGGAATATTATTCAGCATGAAAACGGAATGATGTTCTGGCTCATGAGACAATATGGATGAACCTTAAAAACATGTTGAGTGAAATAAGTCAGACACAAAGGTACAAATATTGTATGATCTCACTGATATCAAATAATTAGAATAAGCAAATTCATAGAGGTAGAATCTAGAATATAGGTTACCAGCATCTAGGTTAGGGGTAGGGAATGGGGAGTTAATGTTTAATGTATACAGAATCTCTATTTAAGTTGACTGTGAAGTTTGAATTGGATGGTGGTGATAGTAGCACAACATTGTGACTGTAATTAACAGCACTGAATTATATATGTGAATGTAGTTAAAAGGGGCAAATTTAGGTCATAATATGTTACTAGAATAAAAATTAAAAGATAAAACATAGGACTGTACAACCCAGTTAACCCTATTACAAATAATGGACTATAGTTAATAGTACAACTATAAAAATGTTCTTAAAGGAATGATAACAAATTTATCCCACTAATGCAAGGCGTTAATAAAAGAATGGAATATTTAAAAAAAAAATACAAACATAATATAAACTATGGACTATAGTTAATAATTCAATTATAATATTCTTTAATTGTATCAAGGGTACCCCACTCATACAAAGTGTTTATAATAGGGGTATACATGGAAGTAACATTTTTTACATGCTCTTTCTGTAAACCTACAACTTCTCTAATTTAAAAAAAACAAAAACAAAAAACTGGGTAGACACAAAGAGAAGAATGAAAAACACTGCCTAAATCAGCTATTCTTCAAAACCAAGCATAATTAGAACTTAATAAGATCCCTATTCTATCCAGCCCCAATTCCATTTCCAAGAGTTGATTCCTGGAAGGATTAGGACTGAGATTACAATGGATATTTTAACCAACCTGTTATGGAACAATCGCCCTAACAAACTCCCAACATGCCTTCTTGTTTATATTCTCCATCAGTAATCACCAATAACTAAAAAAACATCAAAAACATATAAATCCACACCACACCTAGTAGCATCAAGTATAGCAATTATAAATTATATATTTTGAAGAGCATGTGGGGGAGGGGGGGGAGAGAAAGCTGTTATTTACTTCAGGCAGGCTTTTCTCCCCTCCAGATCATTAGTAACTTCTATAGTGCCAATCCTTGGTAATTACCTTTCATGGGAGAACCACCCTACCTCTTCTGACTCCCAGGCTTAGACGGAGCTGCCTTACAACTATGAGAGTCATTATTTTATCCAAACAGATCACTAGGTTTAAAATTCTCTTTAACCAGCTATCAATTCATTAACTACAGGGTCCTCAGCAACATGGAATACTCTTTTCTTCAATCTATAAAATTAGTAAAAATACTAAATCAATAAATTGAGGTGATAAAACTCTTCTTTACAGAAGCACTCCAATTAACAAATGTAGATGGAATAAGGGAAATAGAAAATCACCATAAGAACACAATGACAAGACCCATCAATGAATTCTAAAATTAGAGGACAAAAGTTTAAAGAGAAACAAGACACTACATAACCTCAAATATCTACCCCAAAACATGTATTAATTCCAAAGGAGAAAACAGTAAATTTTGCAGCAGGGAAACTTGGCAGATACCACTTAACCCAGTGATCAAGATTCACATCATGGGTAATCATCATGTACCCTCTCATATGATAGGCTGTATATTAGTCAGCCAAAGGGGTGCTGATGCAAAGTACCAGAAATCTGTTGGCTTTTATAAAGGGTATTTATCTGGGGTAAAAGCTTACAGTTACAAGGAGCATACAACTATACAAAAAGCAGAGAGCAAACGCAAACAACAAACAAAGGGAGTAATAAAATAAATCTTTAAAAAAAAAAAAAACCTAAATTCCTGATACCAAGCCTTCTCCTGAGTTTATCAACACATTCTTCCTTTCCTTTAACCCTCTCTCTCTCTGTCCTCCAACCTATTAAGTTATATTGGGTTCCTACTCTTTCCTACTTTTCTCCTAAAAACCATCCAAGTTCTTAAACTTTAGTACCTCTCAAAGTACACTTATTTCCTTCCAGTATAGGAATAGAGTCTCCTTCCTATCTCACCATAAGCCCTCCTGGCTTAGAAGATGTCACATAACAAATACCTTAATACCTTCACCGTGATTAGCAATTTACAAAGTGCTTTTAAATACATTTTAACACACTAATTGTGACATACATGTTGTAAATAGTTATCATTATTTTAGAGAAATGAAAATGAGACTAGAAAAATTAAGTGATTTGAATGGATTTGACTGGATCCAGTACTTCTGGCTCCAAGATGAAATTACCATATTAAAAGACAGATCTGCATATAATAAAGATTCTACTCCCCTGGCTCCAGGCAGGCCTGGCTCCAGGCAGGCCTGGCTCCAGGCAGGCTAACTGCATCTAATTCACCATGATTTTTAGGAAAGTTCTACATCTCACCATTATCCTAAGTATCCTCTTTTAAGCTTCAGTGACTCTATGATTAAGAATTCTAAGAATTCTGGAATTTAGTGGAAAAGTCCTGTATTCAGTCTAAAACCTTTATGATTCTTTTAAAAAGAGTTCACTTCTCTCCTTTTAGCTATCAAGTTTTTAGGCTTAAGAATTGTTTACCTCTACTGTCATACCAAAGCTGCTTCATGCTATCAAATACCTAAAATAGTGTTCTAATCTCCAATTTCATTAGTTTCTTGATATTTACTATGAGCACTACTGACAATCCTGCAGAGGCCCCAGGCCCAAAAAGTTCTGATTACCTTTCCCCTTCATTAAAAGAAAAAATAAAAAATAAAATGTAAAGACAATCTGTCTCCTTAGGATTTAGTGCTATAATGCAGGGCAATGAAACAAGATGTTACCAAACAAAAGAGGGGTTCTTTTCTGCTCAATGCACTTCAATGACCAATTCCTGAGACACCGGGGTTTCAAAGAGAGAAAGGGTTTATTGCTAGCACACAGGAAGGAGGTTAGATAGCCCAACAGCCTAAAATCTATCTCCCAAACTGTTGTAATTCTGATTGTTTTATAATATTCAAACACAGGCAGGTTTATGCTAATGATTATTAGGGTGGGTCTCAGGTTCCTTCTTTAATAAACATTAAAGGGCTGTCTAGTGATCATCAGGTTTTAATCATACTTTAAAACTGTAAAACAGGACGGGGAAGTGTACAAAACAGGCGTCACAAGTTTTTTACAATCACAAGATAAAAGTTATATAGTTTTACAATCATTAGAGATCAGGCGTCTCGATCCTAGTTCAGCAAGTTTCAGTAATTTCAGGTATTTACTTTTGGCTATTCTACAATATACTAGAAAGTAAAAAGACATCTATATAATGATTAATTCTTAACCTTTGGTTAGTAAGATAATGTGGCTTGAGACTTCAAAGTAATCAACTTTCGCCCAACTTGATTCTGACCAGCATTTTTCTCCTTCAGTGCAGGTGTCAGTCTCCCACAGTCTTTTTTTTTTTTTTTTTTTTTTTTAACGTTATCTCGTTTACTGATAAAGTGAAAAAACTTTACCCAACCAAAACCTCTAAGATAAATAATAAATTACGGTAACAAGCCTCCAATTCTGAAAACGAAATAATGACTGAACCATTCAATTACTAATAGGTCGTTGCTACGTGCAAGGTGTTGGAGGGGACAAAAAGCTGCAACACTGTGAGCTCTCTGAGCACTTGACAGTGACTTATTCCATTTTGTGACCTCCCACACCCACACATGCCACGCCTGGCATCGACAAAAGCACAAAAAGTTGAGATGAATTGGAAACGCTGAGATAACGGGATCTGCTGCAGTGAAGAACCCGTAGAAGAAATAGGGGGCCTCGGGATGTAACTCTGGGAAGTGTTTGAACAGCATTACGCTTTTTAATTCAGACGGTACCGGCCACCGCTGTTTGATACTGCACGGGGCCGGGGTAGATGAGCCGGGGCGGGTCTGACAAGGACAAACCTGGGCACTACTGAGGGACCCTTAAGTTTTGGAGCAAAGAAGAGGGGGCACTTGCCTCCCATTCCTGCAAGAAGCGCTGGGCCTCGGCAGAATCAACGGTCTTATGTCTCCTAAATTCATCCTTCACGTATTGATCTCCCAGAGATTTGAGGTCAGGCGGCAGAACTCGGTGCAGCTGCAAAATGCGCCGATACAAGGTCCGGACGCGTGAGAGATGCCGAGTAGGCATCTCAACGCGCGTGGATCGCTGACTGCGCCTGTGCAAAGCGACCGCGCACCCCACAGGGTATTAGTGCTCAAGAGGAGAGAGGCCGGAAGAGAGAGCGCGACTTCCATCCGGTTTGTTCCGCTCTAGAATCAGGTCCTTCCGGAAACCCGCGCACCCGTGGCAGGCCAGAAATGGACCTGCCCTTTTCTGGAAGTGGCGTGGCTTTTGTGGTGTTGCGCCTGCGCTTCGCGCTTGCGCCGCGAGGGCCGTGTCCCAAGGAGTGAGGGTGTGAGCCTGAGGTCCTGTGTGTCAGTTGTCACCCTTCAACCTCACCCCGTCACCGCTTCCATTCATCGTCGTCCCTTCCTTCCTGATAAAGGCTTGAGAAAGTCTTCATCAAAATCGGTCTCCTCCAGGAAGCCAACACACCTCTGGCGTCTTGCATCATCCTGCCATGTATGAGAGGGATCAAAATGGGGTTAATTTCTCCATCCCCGACCCCACCAACCCACACACTTTGAACAGGTCTGTGAGCCCAATTTTCACTCTGAAGAGGTGTGTTCCTCCACGTAACCCATACAAGCGAGCCCTCAGCCAGCACGCTTCGTTAACCCAAATCAAGCTGGCTATGGAAGGATCATCATGGCAGCATTTAAAATGTATTGTACTGATTCAATAAGTCTGGGGAAAACGCGAAATCTGAACCTTCACAAAGCTACATCTTTTGTAAAGGTGATGCTGAGAATATAACTGGTTTCCAAAATTGACAGCACAACTAACAAACTCTTTGAAACTTCTGTATTATCACACATTTGGTTCCATTACAAATCCTGATGTCTTACCATCAAAATAATCCAGAATTGGACAATTTCACACCCTTCCCTCCACCACAATCATTGGTACTAGATTTTGTGGTAGGTTCCTTATTGGTGTTCCTGCTTCCATCCATGACCAACTTTGGACTGCTCTCAATCCAGCAGCCCACCTAAACTGCAAATCTGATCACATCACTCCTCAGAGTAAAAGCCAAAGCCTCTAATCTTTTCTCCTACTGTTCTCTCCCTAGTTCATCAGTTCCCGCCACACTGGTCTTCTAGCTTTTAGCTCATCTTTGAACAGGCCAGACACACAGACACACTTTCAACTGTGGTTCTTTGCACTTGCTGCTCACTCTGCCAGGAATGCTTTTCCACAGGTAATTTCTTGGCTAACACCTTTACTTCATTCTTCTCATTACTTAAGTTCTCCTCCTAATGAGACTCTCCCTAACAACCCTATTTGAAATTGCAACATCATCACCCTCAAGAACTCCTTAAGCCCCTTCTCTGCTTTATTTTTCTCTACAGCATTTATATAATTTACTTATTTGTTTTACTCTTTCTCCCTCCCACTAAAATACAAATTCCATGGGGAAAGAGATATTTATGATTTGTTCATAGCTCTATCGGTGACCTGCACTAGACATGTAATAAGCTCTCAAGTGTTTGTTGAATTAATGTGTAAAATTCATTAATGGGTAAAACTCAAGAGTGCCAAATGCCTCTGTATACCTGCTGCTGCTAATGGGGCGAGGGTGTGGGAATTTGTGTGTTTCCCTCACAGACCCCAGGGTTTTGTCTGTGTAAATACTTTTTGAAAGATAAGGATGACATGTACCCAGAACTGGGACTTAGTTTTTGTATCCTTTGTCAGGCTCACCACAGTGCCTTCCAAATAGTAAGCACCCCAATATTTATTGATTTCAATGGAGTATTTCCTTTTGCTTAACTTTAGGAAAAATATTTGCTTTAAAGAACATGGAACATTTTTTTTAATGGATTTAATTTGGTATTGTGACAAACCACATTAATGGCAAAGATTGAATGCCAATGTGGTTATTTTATTTCAGGACATTTTTTTTCTAACCATACTTCATCTGTTAATATCCCTGTAACTTGAAAATTAATTTCTTGTAACAGCTTACATTTTTTCTGGTTTCCTTCTGGGTTAGAGAACATGTGTAATAAATACTTCTTTCACAGCCAAAGCTCTTATAAAAATGTAGGGAAAAAAATTCTGCCAATGAATTAATTTTAAAAACTTTAAAAAAAATAATTCAGTCTACAGGCAGCAGGAAAGTTCCCCCAAGCATTAAGCAGTCAATGCTTAGAGATGGCAGATGAAGGGTGAAAAGGAAGCCAAGATATAGCAATGTAGTTAAGCCTTGAAGAGCATAATCAAACAATAACAGTGAGAAAAATAATAGATGACCTTTATTTTTCACAATGGGCTTGGCAGTGAGCTATGTTTTAAAGATAATACATCATCATATACAAAATATGACAACCACAGTATACCAGTGAAGATAAACACAGCAAATATACTGTTTGGAATTGTGTTTGTAAGGAATCCCTCCCAAACAAAGGGAGATAGAAGAAGGAAGCTAAAGTTTTTTGACAAGCATATAAAGAATCTTGGACTCAAAAGAGAAAGAAATTGGTGAATAAGGAAAAAGAAAGGATAAAGAAACTTGAAGGAAGGAGAAAGGAAACACCTACATGGAGCACACTGAATTGCTACCTTATATTGTACCATAGTCTTTATATTAAAATGGGAAAAATTAGTCTTGCAAATAATTTTAAAGCATTTTCCTCTACAGTAGAAGTGAGACAAGATTGGGGAGCAGGAGAGGCTGGTGGTGACTTGGAAACTGCTTTATGTTATTAAATATGAAAACCAATAAAACACACCCATAGACAGATTCTGCTGCAAAAGTGACTGGCTCAGTTTTCACTTTATGGTTATTCTAATTCCAAATTCTAAATCAATGAGAATAATGAAAAGTAAAAGCCTGAGACAAGATGTATTTTTGACTCAAATAACCTTTATACCCTTAGAGGCCTGAAGAGGTGAACAGGCCTGACCAATCCTGGTAACTACCATACCCCGCCAAAATCCACCAAAAGTGATCCCTCATTTTCCATCTTCCCTTGAAATCCCAAAGTTATATACACCACTGTGTGGAGGTGAAAAATACAAGGAGGAAGGAATTCTTTATGTGTTTTTATATAGTATCTGAATATTTTTAATTACTGTAATGTAATGGTAAGGAAGCAGAAAGTCTTGAAAACCAGGATTTTCAAGTTTAACTATACAGTTCAAGGAACAAGACTAAGCAAAGAAAAGCAAACCAATTCATGGAAAGTCAATTCTCTGAAAGTCAGTTTGGAAAACACATTAGTCTTTTATTTAGTATTTTCCTGAATTTCTGAAACATGTCACATTATAAATGTCAAAGAGGAAATAAATATGTGTTCATTTGGAGAGACAGATCAAACTATAAGGATGCTTTAAAATGTTTACTATTGTCACTTAATGAGGATGGAAAATCAATCAAGATTCCAGATAAATTGTCATGTTTAATAATTTAAACTAACTATAAATTAATAGATTTAAGGAGAAAAACAATAATCATTGCCACAGGATCTGGAAAACATTTGACAAATTCAACCCCCATTCCTTTTTTTAAATAACATAATAATAAAACAGGAATCCATAGCTTTTCAATACAAAAGCCAACATCTTAGTTAATGAGAAAACATCTGACAAAATAAGCCAGGTTTGTGTGAAAGGGGAATGGGAATACGTATACTATTTCCTTAGTTATGCAAAAAAGAAACTCTGGAAGAATAAATTAAAAGCTGATTTAAACGGGAAGTTATCTATGGAGGTAAGTGAAGGTCGAGAGCAAAGCGGAGAAGATAAGGATAGAAGTGAGATGTTTCTGAGTTTACATTTTCATACGGTTTTGACTTTTGAACATGGAAATGTCTTACATAGTCAAAAATAAAGGGGAAAAAAAACATTAATATTGAACACCAACCAAAAGAACTCTTTCTGAATCATGCTTTAGTCATATGCTACAAGTTTTGTTCCTCTTTACACAAAAGTTATTTAGTTCTTGTAAAAAAACTATTTTCTACTGTTTCTTAACTGTTGTCTAATTTTATTGTTCATTAATTTTATTGTAATCAGGGAATATGACTTGCAATTTATCAACTTGTCAGGGAAGGAGAATTTCTTTAAAATTCTTCCGTGGCCTAGTACACAAGTTCCATGAGGTTTCCAAGTATGCACTAAAAGAATGATGTCTTTATTGTGCATGTTCAATTATAAATCCTGGAAAACTGGTAAAACAATACTGATTCTCAGGTCGCACCCAAACCACCATCAGAACCTCTGAGGTTGGGGCTGAGGCATTGAGAGTTCTTAGAAGGTCCCCTGGTGATTCTAATGTGCAGCCAAGATTGAGAACAAGTAGTCCAAATTTCCATCTTGGAGACACTTGGGTTCTGGGAAAATTACCCAAGATATTAAGACACGGTGTTAAAAACTGGTTACTAAATGTCTAGCCTTTTCAGTACTAAAGAGTTCCTGCAACAATGGCAACAAAAATGCTTATATCTTTAACAATATATTAAACCATAAAAGTGAAACTTTTCTCTGGGGAAGACAATGTAGAGTGAAAAAAGCAAAGATGTAACTCTGAGTTATATGCACATTTATAAACAGGGGGTGATTAATAACTTACAGTCTGTCTGAAGAGCTTACCTTAGAATCTGACCACTTCACATGCCATCTCCACAATACCACAGTGGAAATGAGTATGCTTTCCAAATAACAAATGAGCATTCACAACACAGCTTACTTATACAATATTGATACTATTAATAAAGACCCTCAAAATCTCTATTATTTGTATCTTTTTCCTTCCTATCTCCACTAACAAGCCTTTCACTCGTATGCGTATTAAACTCCAATTCTCCTAGGAGGTGGCTGCATAGTTATTCCCTAATTCTTTCTTTCACTGGCATCTTTAATTATTCTCTTTGTGAAATTATTCCATTCAGTTCATAAACATTCACAAGAATATTTCATGTAAAAAAAAAAAAAACCCTCCATCTATTCTGCCTCCCGTTCAAACTACCACCCTATCACTCTGCTTCCTTTCATTGGCAAACTGGAAATATAATATATTCCCTCTTTCTCCATCAATAAGCCCCTTCCCCATTTATTCCCTTTGATCTGGCATTGGTCCCACTACTCCTCTAAATTCACTTTCTTCAAAGTCACTAATCATTTGCTTCTCTCCACACATCTACCCAATCATGGCTTTCTAGAAACTTTTCTTGGCTTCCAAATATTTTTACTATCCAGGTGATACCACCTCTAAGGTCCCCTTGCCTCCAAATCCTAAACTTACTGTAGTTCCTCTTCCGGCCTCCAAATGTAAACACATCCAAAGGTTTAGTCCAAGAATCAGCTTCCTGTCAATGCCCTTGTACTGTCCAGCTGTCCCCAGCAATTGGCGATGTTCTGCTGCCCCCAGCTGGCCAAGTCCACTTTAACACTCTAGCCTTTGCTGGACTCTTACCTGGAAAACCACAGGAAAGACCTTCCAAATCTCATGTACACTCCTGACTTCCGACAGTTTCAGCCCCCCTCTCTAACTGCCGGATAAGTCCAAATTGGATGTCCTTTCATCCCTTCAGAGTCCCTATACCAAACTCATAAATTTTCTCAAAGAACTTTCTCTTGCTACCATTCTTCAACTACCTAGACACAAGACTTGAGAGCCATCTTTGACATCTTCCCTTCTCTTCATACATATTATTGTTGAGAAATCCATGTTGAGACGTCTTTTGTAAATCAGTCACTTCTTTTCCACTTCATTGCTCCACTTGCCTAGACTCCTTAGCCCTCAGTTAAATGATGGTAAAAGTCTTCTAAATGGACTCCCTTTCTTTAGTCTTTTCTATCTCCAATCAACAGGACATACCATGGTCAAACGAACCTTTTTGAAACATGGATCACTTCCCCACAGCTCAAAGTCTCCCAAATCTTTCCCATGGTCTTCGGGATCAAATCTGTGCCCTCTAAGATATAAAATCACACAGCAATCAAAGGCCAGACTTGCAGATAAACTATTATTAATCTACTTTTTCCATTGTATTGTACACAGAACTCAAAATTGAAGAAATTCTAAATAGTAAATTCAGACAAAGAATTTTACTTAATCTGCCAATACACTTTTTTTTTTTTTAAGGATGCACCGAGGATTGAACCTGAGACCTAGTACATGGGAAGCAGGCACTCAACCAACTGAGCTACATCCTCTACCTTTATGCCAATATTCTTTAACCTGCAGAAAGCAAAAGTAAGTAAATATATAAACAAATGCAAAAATATTTTCAGATAAGGAGTCATCCCCACTTTCCCACCCAAAGAAAATTAAATTCACAGTGTGTTCATCTTTCACACATTTAAGATGACAAAATCAGATTTAAGGCTAGATCCCAGCTCTACCACTTATTAACTATATGGCCTTTGACTAGTTATTTAACCTCTCTGGGTCTGTTTCCTCCTCTTAAAATAAGAATTCTATTGATTACCTCAAAAGCTTATTATGCAAATTTAATGATTTAATATGTAAAAAGCACATAGACTAGTTAGTGCCTGGCACATGGGAAGTACTGATTAAGGGTTAGCAATGATGAAGATGCTGATGATGTAAATTGATAGTAGAAGCTGCATTCCTTATTTTAAGAGATATTTTTTAACTTCTTCCCACTTTAGAATATAACATTATTCTTAGATGTGTGAAACCTAAATTATCTGAAATAACAATGTAATGCAATTGTTATCAGGCTATGACTACCTAAATTCTTGAACCAGAGTTTACCAGAACTCCCCACAAGCCAAATCCTAAAATATAATCGCTATCATAAACTAACAGAGAGTGGCATTTTGGTTCCCCAAACTTTTCATATGCAAATGTGTATAGTGTAGAAATTTAGGGGGCTTGTAGGCATTTAAAATTTCTCCAAATTGAAGTTGAAGTGGTATAAGACGTAAAAAGGAAAAAAAAATTACTCTTTTAAAAAGGTAATTGTCATATGAAAGGGTAGTACAAATCATCGAGAGCAGAAAGAAAAAAGGCTCACGTATATTCTTTGGACGAAAGGGCTAATGCAGGAGAGAAAGGAAACCACAAAGATGAAGGTAAATCAGTCCAGCCACGGATATGTTGTCTTCAGGTTTGCAACCTCTGTAGATAGCTTTTGTATGGGGTATGGGGGGGGGTTGAATCTTAAGTATTTAAGGATGAAAGTATTCACTAAGGCTTACAGTTGCCTAATCAAATTGCTTTTATGCCTTTGGATCAGCATTACATTACCCCACAGGGAATTTAAACACAACATAAATATGTATTTAAATAAACTTAGAAGAAAGCTTGTTGTCCTGTCTCCTATTTTAATTAGATATGTCTTATGTAAGAAACATAAATGCAGACTCTGTGGTTTCCCTGGCAGGGCTACAGCACTAAGTAAATCCACTATAGTATTATTTTGTTTGCTTTTTTTCCCTTAATTAAGTTTTTAAAGTTTCCTTAGCTCTCTGTGTGGCTGCTTCAGCTTTGGCAGCCGGGTCTGTGGTGAAGGGCTGGGAGAGCACATACCAGCCTCCCCTCACCCCACCCCGGCGCCGAATCATAACCTCCTGTACAGCTAGATAGGAAAGCAGAAGAAAAAGGAGGGGAAACCATCCCAACTGCACAATAGGTTCATTTCATATAAATCCCCCCATATCATGCCTAAGAAAAGCACACTATTTTACCCAACAGACTGATAGGGTGGGTGTTCTCAAAACTCCTCCAAGTACGTGGCCAGCTTCCCAAGGCTTGTGGAAAACAGGGAAAGTGTCCAATTACATAATGCCAATGTGTTCAAAATTTTTCTGGTCCAAGTGCTATCTTCACCATAGATCTTTGGCTTCAAGTCTCTACTGAAAGCAAGTTTCAGAGGCTGCAAGCATGTGCTTGCAGGATAACCAATATGGGACAACATACAGGCCTCTGACTTCTCTTTCTTTCATTAAAGCCCTGGCAAAGAAGACCAGGGCTGACCAGTGGGCATGAGCTGCTGAATGCCTATTTAATTTGTAAAGTTGCAAAACTCAGTAAGTCTTTGCTGCATTTTGAATTTTGTTCTAGTTTAATATTAATATTTGACCTTAACTGAATGCTGCTAAGATCGAGAGCAAAAAGGAACATATGCATAGCATGAGGTGCATATGTTAATATAGTAAGGCCCAAAAATGACTGATTAAGCTAATGGTGCCTTACATAAGATATAGGTATATATTTTATATCTTTTATGTTTTAAGACTATAGCAGGGAAGAAAAATTAGTAAATCATTAATTTATGCTTCTGTTCCCCAGGTTCATGATATACTTGTTTTATTTTATTTTATTTTTTCTTTTTTTTTAATACTTGTTTTAAATAAATTAAAAGTCATATTTGAACAAACATATGCATAGAAAAAGACTGGAAGGAACACATCGACATGTTATCAGTGATTACCTCTGAAAAGTAGAATTAGAGGTAGTTTTTAATTTTTTTCTCTGTGTTCTCTTCTCTCCCACCCTGCTCCCCCCAAAATTTTTGAGCCTTTTAAAACAAATACAAATAAGCAAAAAAGACTACAAGAAAACATAATTAATGATTTTTCTTGTATATATTTTGTCCATAATTGTTACATAGACTACTGAATTCATTCTTTCCACACAATTCATTAAGAATCCCCTATGTACCAGGAACTATGCTTGGCATTGGGAATACACTGAGATACACACCTTACATGTATTTATCAAACAGATACCTCACCAGATGTCCTCCATTCACCTGTGGGAGGGTGCCAGAAATGCAGGCTTCCAGCTGCCTCCTCCTCTGCTCAAGTACTCCACACTCTTCACTTCTCCTTAACACGATGGAAGTAGAATTCCTCTCACTAAGCAAGCTTTCTATCACTTTATTTCATCTTTAATAGAAGAAATGTCAACCTAACAGTACAGGAATAACTGCTTTCAGCCATGAAATCATAAATGTGCAGGCCTCTTCAGGGGCTGGTGCCTAAAACCAGTAATGGCAGAGCAGCCTCCACACTCCTCTGAGGCTGGGCAGGCCTAGCGAGGAGGCAGTGAGCAACTGCTCCTCTCCCTTCTGAGAAGACTCGCCTTTGGGAAGCCCCGACGCAAGCCGCATGAGACCAGACTCATCAAACCAGAATAAACAAAAACTGTTCAAACATGGAAAGACCAAAGCCTGTAAAAATATGCTTAGCTAGTTAAACATAGATCTTCAAATGGAACTTTTGTGTGTGCCTCAAGTTCCTGAAGAGACCACTGTGATTAGCAACTTCCAGCTAACATTTAAATTCTAATGTAGCTAAGTGCTGTTCCTTCACTGTCTAGGTGTAGTGTGTTAGTTAAGAGCTCATGCAGCCAAGCCCACCCTGGTGCTTTCTACAATAGGCTGCACATTAAAGAGATTTCTTGACTCCTTCTAGGTCTTTTATAAACTGATCCCGGCCTTTGTTTCTCCCACTCCCTTTCTGTACAACCTTTTGCTCCAGTCAATTGTCATAATTAGCTGGTCCTAGAACATGCCTCTCACTCTCAACTTTTGCTGTTTTGTCCCCAAAACCCTCCATTCTTTCCTCCATTTTATCCATCTTCCAATGATAGTGGCATTCATTTCTTCCAGGAAACTTCCTGAGATGACTTCAACTCCCAGAATGTCCTCCATCCTCAAACTCCATGGTGCTTCTCTCTATAGAATTAATTTGACCATCAGTGGGTCTAAGGGAGTAGGTGGTTTGGATTAAGTGGAGCTATCAGTACCAGCTCACACAATCTTAAAGCACCTTCTGTCTCTAGCTCCTTAGCATTCAGTACTGTTGTTTTTGCATTTCTCGTCTTTTGTCTGCACAAGGCAGCCCATTTAATAGAAAGCTTAGATCAGTTTTCAATGGGCCATTGGGCCCTTTTGTGTTGTACAGCACATAATGGATATTTAAAGAATGGTTAAACCATTTTTTATGGTCTCATTGCTTTTTAACTTTCCACTATTGGGCATTTTATCTACCCAAGTAGATTGTGGTTTTTTTGGAGGCAAAAAATCATCTCATACTCTTTTTCTCTCTAAGAGCTCTCAAGATGAGAGCTTTGAGTGCTCAATAAATATGTTTGTGATTTATTTCTTGTTTAATGCTATCAATGACAAACTGCTCCCACAGAAACACCTCAGAGTAAAAATTTGCCTCATAAATCTTGAGGTGGTAAGCTCTTTGTCTCCATCCCCTTAAGACCCTCAACCAGACCTTTTTTTAAAGTCTGGGAATTCACCCAACAATCCCACACTGGATGTGGCTACAGTGGCTCAAATAAGAAAAGGGAGAGGGAAGAGAACATAATAGTTTCAGCATAATGAAACTTTCTACAAACAATTCCATGTAGAATCTGTTAACTCAAGTTTTATGGCAGAGACTGTTTATTATCCCCTGATAACATTTTCCCTTCTCCCTTTTAGAAGTAAAAATCCCATGTTTAAACAGAACATCTGGCTGCTAAGCTAGGGACTATATTTTCCAGCCTTCCTTGCATCTAGGAGGAGGAATGCGACTAAATTCCAGCCAATGGACTGTGAACAAAAATGATGTGCATAGTTCTGGATCAGATCCTTTGAAAGGAAATCACTTGTACTCTTTTCTATTTATTCTATCTGTCTTTGCCTTGTCCCAGGCTGAACTGCAAAGCATAAAGCTAGCAGGCCAGCTTCAAAGATGTTGCCATCCTGAAGGATGGCATAACAACAAGCTAGAAGGAGCTCGCATCACTGAATGGCTTCGTGGAACAGAATCGCATGTACTCTAAATTACCTATTGACTCTGGACTATTACATGATGGAGACATAAAATTCTGCCTCAATTGAACCACTGTATTTTTTTTTTATTATTTATTTTTTATTGTGGGTAAGAACCACTGTATTTTTTAATAAAATTTTATTGAAGTATATCATTCATACATGAACATACATAAAAAATAAGTATATAGTAAAAGTTGTGAATTTACAAAACAAACATGAATATCCTCACACAAGGCTCCCACACATCTCCCCACCACCAATACGTTGCATTGTTGTGAAACATTTGTTACAAACTATGAAAGAGCATCATCAAAATATTGCTACTGACTACAGGACTTCCAGGAAGATGGCGGACTAGTAAGACACAGGAATCTCTTCTCCAGAAATATAGCTAGAGGACAGGCTGAAACAGCCCTGAAAAAGATCTTCTAGGGGTTAGGACAGCAGGTGAAGGCTGCACACCACCCAGAGGAGAGAGGGACAAAAGAGGGAAATCACGATGGCAAAACCAACAGAACCGTGAGTTGGAAACAGCAGCGGCTGCTGCTGCAGGTATCCTCCCCCACACTCTTTAGACTTCTCGGGCCTCTGGGCCTGTGACTACAGACAAAGGGGGCTCCAGAGATCTACCACCCCAGGAAAGGGGAGAGAGACAACACAGCCTAAGGCTGACTCAGGTTCTGACCCACAAAATTGGGCTGTGGTACCCCACGAGCCTTTCCAGGCTGGGTGGGACCACACAGTGGTTTGCCCTGGGAGCCAGCGAAAGTCTGGAGAAATCCAACCCTCCCAATATCCCTCTTTTCTAGCCTGGACTAATTGTTGAGGACTCCACAGGAGAGGGGAGAGAGAGCCTGGGGCTGACTCAGCTTTTGACTCTCAGGTTTGGTCTGCTATGTCCTGAGAGCCCTTCCAGGCCGGGTGGGGCTGCACCATTGTTTGCCTTGGAGTCTGCAAGGGGCTAAAGATATACAAACCTCCCAATCTCCTCCTCTACTAACAGGGACTGATTGTTAAGGACTCAGAGGGGAGTAGAAATATTTCCTAGCTGGGAAAAGGGAGGGGGCTGCTAGAGAAGACTGGAGAACTGTCTCAGAAAGTTTGAATTACAAGGCTCTTAGCCTTCAGACAGAAGCTCTATGACATTGATCTGGTCTGTGCTACAACAAATACACTCCAACCAGGCATTGACTTGAGAGCTGCCAAAGAGTGTCATCTCCTGGAAGACCAAGGAAGTGCATATAAGAAAATTAAAAATAAATAGGAGAAGCTTTTCCTGGCCTCTATAGCCTCCATGCCCAAGGCCCTAGGAAGCAACTCTACAATCAATTACTGGGTCCAATGCCCAGTTTTGAGCAACCAGCAGGTCAATCCTAACAATCCAGGTCAAGCCAAAAATCAAAGAACTGTGGTAACTCACAGCCTCCTGCCACTAAATCCCTATAAAAGAGAAAGAGATTGAGAATCTGAGTAAACTACATCCTACCCAGATGCCTAAACACCAGCAAAAAATTACGAGCCATACTAAGAAAATAGAAGACATGGCCCAAGAAAAGGAATACATCAAAGTCCCAGAAGAGATGCAGAATTTGAGAGAACTAATCAGTGAGATGAGCACAAATTTCCAAAATCAAATTAATGAGTTGAAAGACAATATAGTTAAACAGATAAATGACATCAAGAAGACATTGAGCGACTGCAAAGAAGAATTTGATATCCTGAACAGAAAAGTGACAGACCTCAAGGAAATGAAAGACACAATAGGTGAGGTCAAAAACATATTTGAGGCATACAACAGCAAACTCGAAGTGATAGAAGAAAGAATAACTGATACTGAGAACAGAGCAGCTAAAATTGAAGAGAGAAAAGAACAGAGAGAGAAAAGAATGGAAAAAATTGAGCAGGGGCTCAAAGAGTTGAATGACAACATAAAACACAACAACATACGTGTCATGGGAGTTCCAGAAGGAGAAGAGAAGGAAAAGGGGGCAGAGAGACTATATGAGGAAATAACAGCTGAAAATTTTCCAACTCTTATGAAAGAAATGAACTTACATGTCCAAGAAGCACACCATACTCCAATCAGAATAAATCCAAATAGACCTACACCAAGACACATGCTACTCAGAATGTCAAATGTTAAAGATAAAGAGAAAATTCTCAGAGCAGCAAGAGAGAAGCAAACGATCACGTACAAGGGACATCCAGTAAGACTTAGTGCAGATTTCTCTTCAGAAACCATGGAGGCAAGAAGACAGTGGTATGATGCAATTAGGAAACTGAAAGAGAAAAACTGCCAGCTGAGAATTCTTTATCCAGCAAAACTGTCCTTCATATATGAAGGTGAGTATAAAATATTCACAAACAAGCAGAAACTAAGAGAGTTTTCAAAAAAAGAATCCACCTTTGCAGGAAATATTAATGGAAGCCTTAGAACCTGGAAGAAAAAGACAGGAGAGAGAGGCTTGGGGGAGAGTACAGAAGAAAGAATAGCAGAAAGGATAACCGAAAGAGTAAAATGAAAGACAAAAACAAGATGACATATGAAAACCAAAGAATAAAATGGAGGAAGTAAATAGTGCATTTACAATAATATCATTGAATGCGAATGGATTAAACTCCCCAATCAAAAGATACAGGCTGATAGAATAGATGAAAAAACATGAGCCATCCATATGCTGCTTACAAGAAACTCACCTTAGACCCAGGGATACAAACTGACTGAAAGTGAAAGGTTGGAAAAAGATACTCCATGCAAATAGTAACCAGAAAAGAGCAGGGGTAGCTATACTAATATTGGACAAAACAGACTTTAAATGCAAAAAAGTGATAAGAGATGCGGAAGGCCATTATATATTAATAAAAGGGACGATCCTCCAGGAAGACATAACAGTCATAAAT
>JAKSZT010053770.1:49472934-49549160 GCA_026826555.1 Tolypeutes matacus | reverse complement strand
CATGAACATAGATGCAAAAATTCTCAACAAAATACTTGCAAATCGAATCCAACTGCATATCAAAAGACTTATACATCACGACCAAGTGGGATTTATTCCTGGTATGCAAGGCTGGTTCAAAATAAGAAAATCAATCAATGTAATACACCACATTAACAAATTGAAGGAAAAAAACCACATGATCATCTCAATAGATGCAGAAAAGGCATTCGACAAAATCCAACATCCTTTTTTGATAAAAATACTTCAAAAGATAGGAATAAAAGGAAAATTCCTCAATATGATAAAAGGCATATATGAAAAACCCACAGCCAACATCATACTCAATGGGGAAAGGTTGAAAGCTTTCCCTCTAAGATCAGGAACAAGACAAGGATGCCAACTGTCACCATTGTTATTCAACATTGTACTAGAAGTTCTAGCTAGGGCAATTAGACAAGACAAAAAAATTAAAGGCGTCCAAATAGGAAAAGAGGAAGTAAAACTCTCACTGTTTGTGGATGACATGATCCTGTATTTAGAAAATCCTGAAGTATCCACAACAAAGCTACTTGAACTAATAAATGAGTTCAGCAAAGTGGCAGGATATAAGATCAACACGCAAAAATCAGTAATGTTTTTGTACACTAGTACTGAACAATCTGAGGAGGAAATCAGGAAGAAAATTCCATTTTCAATAGCAACAAAAAGACTCAAATACCTAGGAGTTTATTTAACCAAGGAAGTACAGGACCTATATGCAGAAAACTATAAAACAATGCTAAAAGAAATTTAAAAAGACCTAAACAAATGGAAAGACATTCCGTGTTCATGGATTGGAAGAATAAATATTGTGAAGATGTCAATCTTGCCCAAACTGATTTATAGATTCAATGCAATACCAATCAAAATCCCAAAAGCTTACTTTACAGAATTAGAGAAGGCAATTACCAAATTCATCTGGAAGGGTAAGTGCACCCGAATAGCCAAAAGTATTCTAAAAAAGAAGAGCAATGTGGGAGGAATTTCACTGCCTGACCTTGAAACATATTACAAAGCTACAGTGGTCAAAGCAGCATGGTACTGGCATAAAGATAGACTTATTGATCAGTGGAATAGAATTGAGAATCCAGAAATAAACCCTCACTTATACAGTGAACTGGTTTTTGACAAACCTACCAAGCCCACGCTGATCAGAAAAAACAGTCTCTTCAACAAATGGTGTTGGGAGAACTGGATATCTATAACCAAAAGAATGAAAGAGGACCCCTATCTCACCCCCTATACAAGAATCACCTCAAAATGGATCAAAGATCTAAATAAAAAGCCAGGACCATAAAACTACTAAAAGAAAATGTAGGGAAACATCTTCAAGACCTTGTAGTAGGTGGTGGTTTCTTGGACTTCACACCCAAAGCACGTGCAACAAAAGAAAAAGTAGATAAATGGGACCTCCTCAAAATTAAACACTTTTGCACCTCACAGGACTTTGTCAGAAGGGTGAAAAGGCAGCCGACTCAATGGGAAAAAATATTTGGAAATCACATATCTGATAAGGGTTTAATATCCAGGATATATAAAGAGATGTTGCAGCTCAACAATAAAAAGACAAATGACCCAATTAAAAAATGGGCCAAAGACTTGAATAGACATTTCTCCGAAGAAGAAACACAAATGGCAAAAAAACACATGAAGAAGTGCTCAACATCACTCATGATTGGGAGATGCAAATCAAAACTACGGTGAAATATATTTCACACCTATCAGAATGGCCACTATTAAAAGGACAGAGAACTACAAGTGTTGGGGAGGATGTGGAGAGATGGGAACACTTCTTCACTGTTGGTGGGAATGCAAGATGCAAGAAGTTGAGTGTAGACTTGCCACGTGACCCTGCAATACCACTACTGGGTGTATACCCAGAAGAACTGAGAGCAGTGACACAAACGGGCGTCTGCACACCGGTGTTTGTAGCCACATTGTTCATCATTGCCAGGGGTTGGAGGCAGCCCAGGTGTCCATCGGCGGATGGATGGGTGGACAAACTGTGGTCTATTCACACGATGGAATGTTGTACAGCTGTAAGAGGAAATGAAGTCATGGAGCGTGTGGTGGCATGGATGAATCTGGAGGACATTGTGTTGAGTGGAGCAGGCCAGACACAGAAGGACAGATGCTGTGTGAATGCATTACTATGAACCAGGTGTGTTGTGTGGTATATTGTTTGATTCACACACAAAGGAACAAAGGAACAAACAAAAAACAGGACAACAAAAAACTTTGCATGTGTCCATTGCATTTGATTGAGAGATGTGTGTGTTTGTTCATCTGTGTTTACTTTTTGGTTTTTTGTTGCTTATGTTTTCGGTTGTTGAGTGTGCAGAATAAAGTTAGGAAGAGAAAAAAAAAAAAAAAACATTCACACTGAAAAAAAAAAAAAAAACATAGTAGTTCAACTGATCAGCAGAATAAAGTTAACTTTAACATCATGGATGGTGAAAGAGGGCTGCCCACCAGATGGAGAATGATGGGGATTCATCTGGAATTTACCTTTTCCATTTCTTAACACAAAGACTAAACCACAGGGAGGTAATAGAGACTTAGGAAAATAAAAACAGCAGTATTATTCATATCATGTGAATGAGCCATTCCTTTTTCTCATTAGCCTTCTTAAGTTGCTAATGAATCATATTCTAACATGTATGACTCTTTCACACAATTTGTTCTTACTTCTCCAATATAACTTAAAACGTCTCCCAGTTGTTCCTAGTATAACTAGCCTTGAGTTTATGAGGTTTCAAATAGGTTGCTAATTAAAATGTTAGCTGAAGCAGTATCATATATTATAAAGAACATGTGAACTGAGAATTAGTATTTCTCAGTAATGAGCTGTGTGATTTTGGACAAGTAGTACAAACTTACTGATGATCTCCCATCTTCCTCCCAGCTATAAAACCATATGACTTTCAAACTTTTTCATTGCTTTACCCACAAGCTCACATGGTTTAATTGAGACATCTTTCAGCCCTCTACTGTCTCTCTACCACAAACAGGGTGACAATATGTCCCTTATATGACATTAAGGCCTTTCTATCTGGTCCTTTTTTTAATAATTAATTTTTATTATTTTTAAAGAAGCTTTAAGTTACATAAATGTTACATAAAAAACATAAGGGATTCCCATATGCCCTACTCCCTCTCCCTCCTACACTTTCCCACATTAAAAACATCCTTCATTAGTGTGGTACATTTGTTAGAATTTATGAACACATTGAAGCATTGCTACTAAACATGGACTACAGTTTACATTATAGTTTACACTTTGTCCCACACAATTTTGTAAGTAATGACAAAATATACAATGGCCTGTATCCATCACTGCAATGTCATGGAGGACAAATTCAATGCCCCCATATTACACCTGTTCTTCCCTCTCCCATCCCTCAGAACCTCTGGTGCCACTGCTTTTACATCAATGATAAGAGTTCTTCCATTGCTAGAATAATAAGTTTATAGTAGAATAATAAGTCTACTTTAGTCCATTGTTCATTCCCCCATATTGAGGATCTTGGCATGGTGATGCCCACTCTGCTTCTAATTGAGAGGGGCCTTAGAGCCCATGGGGCAGATGGATGGAACTATCTTGCTTGCAGTTGCAGACACTCTCTGTTCCTTGGGATGGTTGTTGTCCATCATCATTTCCTTGTTAGTTGTCCTGGGTGAGTCCAATGAACTGCAGAGTAGGTATTGCAACTCTTCCGAAATTCAGGGCTCAACTGGCACATGGATGGACCAACGATTTATATGTCTCTGGGACATATATTTATCAAGTATAGTGCTAATTATGTGTTCAAATATAGTGCTAATTATGGGTTCAAATAAAAGGGGCAGAAGAGCCATGTGTAGATAATCTATAAATGAGTCCAACTCTGTTACACTGTGGAGCATAAATTCCAAAGTAAGGCTTTGCTCAAAAATTGGTACATCATGGTTTAAGATTTTCAGAGTTGTAGAAGTGATGGCAACTTTTCTAGTGGAGAAAGTTTATAATAGTACCAAGTGTAGCTCTATTGACTTACTCTCTGGTAGTATGACAAAAGGCTGAGTGCTTTTTAGAAAAGTTACATAAGGTCTATGTATTATCTTTCTTTTCTACAAAGATATCCTAAAAACTGGAATCTGTGATCAAATTGCCTGTGCAATTTCTATTACTTCCAGCTATTTGATTAAGAATTATTTAGCACCGCCAGGTCCCGCAAGCAGGTAAGCCACCAGGCCCTGTCACGGGTGAGCCGCCAGGCCCCATGAGCCACGTAGCAAGATGATGACATAACAGGAGAGTCACACAAGGGAGAGCCAAGACGAGATGCACTGAAAAAACAGGAACTAAGGTGGCGCAGGTGGTAGGATGCCTCTCTCCCACATCGGAGATTCCAAGGATCGAATCCCAGTGAAGACAGGAGGAGAAAGATGAGAAGAGAGGGCAGGAAACAGACACAAAGAGCTGCCCAGCGAATGAACACAGAAACGGAGAGGGGGGTTGTAAAAATGGATAAAAGTAAATAAATAAATAAATAAATCCTTTAAAAAATGTATAGGGGAGGAAGATACAGACTCTGGTTAGTAGTAATACTTTGATGATGCTCTTTCATGATTTGTTAACAAATGTTTCACAACAATGCAGGGTGTTTGTGGGGGGTGATGTGTGGGACCCCTGTATGATGTTATGCATGTTTGTTTTGTAAGATCACAATGTTTACTAAACACTTATAGTTTATGTATGTTCACGTATGAATGATGTTTTTTTAAAAAAAGAACTATTTAGCAATGACTTTCTCTAGAAGCACTGAACAGATAATATACATGTATGAAATATGTTATTCAAAACATAATTTGTTGGGGTTTGGTTTTGTGAGATATGAATATGATTAAGCATTTTTCTCTTCATTTTTAAAATTAATAAGGGGACCCTGACTATGTTATTTAACTAATCTGCGTTTATCTGTGTATCTTTCTGAACACTAGAGGAACAACTGAATTAGTATATGGAATTAGATGAGATTAAAGTGCCTGAAAAAGAACTTTTTAAGAATAATGCTTCTATAACTTGTTGAGCAGCCTTTTTCTGATCTTTTATTCTGTTGAAATTGAAATAAAGTTATTAAAAAATACTGGAATATTCTTGCATCACTGCCAAAGATGTACTGTGTTAATAATAGGGAATATGGGAAAAATAAGCCAAATGTATGCTATGGACCATAGTTAGTGGTAATAGTCTGATGGTATTAGCTCATAATCTGTAACAAATGTTCTACAACAATGTGGTGTTTTGGTGAAGGGGTATTGTACGGGAATTCCACACATGTGCATGATTGTTTTGTAAGTTCACAACTTCTGTAATAAAAATATATTTTTAAAAAAAACATATGACTCAATAGCCTTTCTTAATGAATTCACAAATATTGATTGAGCACTACTTAAGACTAATATCCAGGTTTCAACAAAAGGTTACAAAACATACAAAGAAACAAGAATTGATGACCCAGGCAAAGGAGAAAATTGAAACATAGAACTTATCAATGAGGAGGACCAACCTCGGACATATCAGACAAAGACTTTTTAAAATGGTCCTAAATAAGCTTAAAGAGCTAAAGGAAAACATGGACAAAGAACTAAAGGAAGTCAGGAAAATGATAGAGAAAATCAATAGAGAACACAAAGAATATCAATAGAAAGATAGAAATCATTGAAAGAGAGAAAACAGTTTCGTAAATTTGAAAAACAGAGAAAATGGTAGAAAAGAAAATAACAATTACCCAGTAAACACAACCAAGAGGTTTAATGGTTGGGTAATATTACTCCAAAATGATCTACTATAATTTACTTAATATTTCCTTACTGTTGGATATTTAATTGTTTCTGTTTTATGCACAAAACTCTTCTGTATCTGGTGATATTTCCTTAGGATAGACTCACATAAGTAAAATTACTGGGTCAGAGAATATGATATTGATATAAAGAGTATTGATAAGTATTTTTAAATTGCTTTCAAAAATGCTGCTATGGGGGCGGATGTGGCTCAAATGGTTGGGCATCGTTTCCCACATGGAGGGACCTGGGTTTGATGCCAGGGACCTCCTGGTAAAATAAAGAAAAATATAGAAGGTACGCGGGCCGCCGGGTCCTGTGTGTGGGTGTGCCAGATTCACCGAGCCAAGAAGCAGGATGATGACATAACAGGAGAGTGACAAAAGGGGAGAGCCAAGATGAGACTCACTGAAGAACCAGGAACTGGGGTGGCGCAGGTGATAGAATGCCTCTCTCCCACATCGGAGGTTCCCAGGATCAAATCCTGGTGAAGACAGGAGGAGAAGGATGAGAGGAGAGGGCAGGAAGTGGACACAGAGAGTTGCCCAGCGAATGGACACAAAAACAGCAAAAACAGGGCGGGGAAGGGGGGGTTTAAAATGGATAAAAGTAAAACAAATAAATCTTTAAAAAAAAAAAATGCTGCTGCCTGATTAGAGTGGCAGTGGGGAGTAGGCCGAGCACCCCACGTACATGGGAAGCAGGTGCTCAAACCACTGAGCTATATCCACTCAACAATTGAGTTTTATCTTCTTCAATAAAGTAGGCTTTCTAAAAGAAAAAAAAAGCTACTGAATTTTCTATCCCTGCGGACTTGAACACCTTACAGCATCTTTTCCAACACTTAGGTTTATCATTTAATCAATTAATCAATTTCCAATTGAAAAAGCAATAAGTCATTCAATTGTTTCAATTTACATTGCTTTGATTACTATTAAGACTGAATATTTACTAATAATTTTTAGTTCCTCTTTAGCAGACTTCCTTTTATGTCCTTCCACAAGGACAAACAGGCTAAGATGGCAAAGATAAGCAAAATTAGCTTCAAGCTTACAGCCTATCAGTTTAGCCATGCCAGCATAAAGAACTTCTCTTTCCCAAACTGACTCTCACTGGCCTGTACAGGGTAACATACACACTCCCGCACCCATCACCATGGCCAAAGTTTGGCATAGTACCTTCATTTGCAAGGCCTAGGTCAGTATCAACCTGTGAAGAGTCAGCCCCAGTTCAGCTGAGAACAGCAAACATCATTGCACAATAAAAGTTCCTGAACAAGACTAAGGAAAAGTAGACAGTCTCCTAACTTTAGAATCATGACATATGATGTGCCGTGTCTTTCCACATCTTTGATTTCCTGTAAATGCTCCTGGGAATTGGGGAAGAGTGAATCATAAAGCAAACATTTGTAAAAGGTAGAATATACTTGCAGGTGATCAATTGTCAGGTACTTAACTTCCCACAGACAAAAACTAATGCTCCCTTTTAGAACTAGCTGTCTGCTAAAAGCAAGTATTGGACTAAATCTCTTGTGAACAGTATTTTATGAAACATCAAGTTGTATCTTTAACGCATGTCCAAACAAACCTTTCCTTGACACATCAGCTGTTACCATCTTTTCCTCTGAATGAAATTTGTCTAGAGTGAAATAGACAAATAAAAACCTTTGTAAACAATAATAACAGAAAAGTATCTCTTTTAGAGATACACTTTCAGCTTATAGGGTTCAGCTAGATATAAACTATGAGAGAGTTGATTGAAATGAATTTTGAAATCTTAAAGCTCAACAATGCAGAGAAAGGATTCCTATGAAGATGTAAACAAAAGGAACATGTTCCATAAGATTACCTCTTAGTTATTTGGTCTGCTTAATCATACTCTTTTCCACTTATACTTTTATCACAAAGAGACCAAGTATCATAAAGCACCATTTTTTTCTTACATCAGCCCTAAAATGTATGTTAGTATTATGTTGTTCCCCCCTATTTTTCACTGCCTCGTTCATTGCTACAGAAATAGGTGATGGTGGGGGCACAAAGAAGTTACACAAGTTGTCTGAAGTCATGAGTACAATCAATAACAGAGCCAGAAACCCAAATCCTGTTTCCTCTAGCCTAATCCACTAAAACCCTCCAACAAGCATCATAACCTCAGCAATTGGACTTTGCTGGTTTGCATTCCTATGGCTAGAAACCAGGCAAACTGTAAATGCCACCAGCAAATGCTAAATATGAACTAGTGAGTACTGAGAGCAGAACCCAAATCCCTACTCTAAACACTCCACAGTCAATCCATCTTTCACATATTTTCCTGAGTTCTCCTGGATATTATTATAGCTCTGGAAAGAGAGTTGGTTGGAAAACATGGAATCAAATGTGCAAATAAAATGTAATGAATAAGTTTTTCTTTTGCGAGAGTTTATTTCTTCCAAACATTGGTTCAGAAGCTGTGGAAGCAGCCGTGTTTAATTAAACAAATGCTAGGAAACCTCATGTTTTCAGTAGAGCAGACATAGTTTCTACCATCTGTCTTTCTGCAATTGTAGAGTCTCCACATAGAAGATGTGGTAAAAAAAAATCATGATTGTTTTCTTCCCTAACAAACATTTTTCATGAAAATTGTCATCATCTTAACTACTGTCAGTAGGAAAAAAATAAGACAAAATACACATGAAAAGTGTAGAATTTCCAAGAAGGTTTTTGAAAAGGTCCTGATTTCCATCATATGCTGTCCATTTCCTCATTCAAAACACATATACATTTGTCACCCATTCCAAAATGAACAAGATTTTAGAAATGGAGCTCTTAGGCAGATGAGTGAATACACATTTCTTGAAGACAGCAGGGTACCTTAAAGTGCCTCAAAAACATATAGTTAAGAAAAATGCAGAAAAAGGAGATGCCACAGTCTATAATGCAATATAAAACAAGTTGAGAATCATCAATTTAACAGGATTCAGTTTTTCATTTTGAATAAATCACTTTGTACAGGTCTTCTTTTTGTATTTCCAGGGTTGGAATAATGGTATTAATTATACTCAGGGACATTTTATGGTTACACAAAAGGATTTTAAAAGTACTTATTAGTATCATCACCATCATTTCAGATTCTCACCTCTAAAATTATTTATAACATAGAATAATATAAACTCCACTTCCAAAATATTTCTTAAACATTTTGTCACTATTTTCACCAAACTGTCATGATCTCATCCTAAGACTGCTGCAACCATCTCTCAACTAATATTTCTGCTATGCACCTGCCTTTTGCTAAGGGTTGACTTTAGAGATTCCAAATTCTGAGAGGATTATAATTTCCTCTCCCAACACCATACACAATCCAAAATAAAACCTTTTAATCTTTTAAAAATATTTTAACATGTGACTCTGGGAAGCAGTTTCTTTTTTTCTGGTTTTTAAAATAGACACATGGCTTGTAACATTTATATACTATTGTTTGGTACAAGAGTGCCTTTTTGGATCTGGATGCTCTGCTTACTGGATCAAGTTAACTGGAAACTAGAACTAAGTCTCATGGGTAAAAAAGGGCATGAAAGGGAAGCAGATATGGCTCAAGCGATTGAGTTCTCGCCTACCACATGGGAGGTCCCTGGTTTGGTTTCTGGTGTCTCCTAAAGAAGACAACAAGCTGGCGCGATGGGCAGGTGCAGCAAACTGACGCAACAAGATGACACAACAGGAGACACAAGAAGGAAAACATAACAAGAGACACATCAAAAGCAGGGAGCAGCGGTACCCGGTGACTCCTCAAAGAAGACGAGCAAGACCGCCAGCTGACATGACGGGCAGGCGCAGCAAGCTGATGCAATAAGATGACGTAACAAGAGACACATGGAGGGAAACATAATGAGAGACACAACAAAGCAGGAAGTGGAGGTGGCTCAAGCGATTAGGCACCTCCCACCCACATCAGAGGTCCCAGGTTCAGTTCCTCATGCCTCCCAAAGAAACTAGGAAGACAAACAGACACAGCAAGTGCAAAAGACAAGGGGGTGGGAAGAAACAAATAGATAAAATAAATCTTTTCTAAAAAGGCACGAAGGTCATAGTTTCACGTCTTTGAATTTTAACCAAAATTTCAAGCTGAAGAATCACTGTATACAGCACAATAAAAAATACTTACATGGTGTTTTATATTTTTGCAAGAGAAAATGCTTTTGAGAAGCATACGTCTGTTGTTTTTGCCTCTCAGCATCCAGTAACTGTTCTTCTTTGGGGAACCATGCTTTACCATTGGGTATGATCTGAGGGGGACTTAAATCTAAGAAATAAGCATATGATCCAGGCTAGGCCAATCAGAAGCTCTCTTCTTGGAATCTGATTCTCAAGCAAATAGTAAAGACCAAAAAGTTTCAAGTTTATTCCTCCTGATGGCAATGCCTACTGGTTCCTGGTACTGATATTTCTAGAGCTATTCTAATTCCCGTCCTTTGGAGACCAAGCTCTTTGGCTTCTGGGAACAATAGCATTCTAGTAATTTCCTTTTTTGTTTAAATTAACCAGGGTTGATTTCTGTTTGTTGCTTGAAAAACTAAAGACCTCTGCTGAATACAGCTTTCACACAATTTTTGCTTAAATACTATTTATAATATTTAAATAGTACTGTCCTCTAAATTTCACAGCAAATAAAGTTATAAAATGATATAATTAATTAAAAGGGGGAAAATCCATAATACATGCAGTTCTGGTCACTGTTTTCTTCTTAGATAGGAGATGTTGTTAAAAATATTCTTATTTTTTTCAACCATCCAACACACAGACACATATACACATCACTGAATCTGCTATTATTCCAAAGTGAAGCAGCTCAAGCACATTTCTCATTGATGTTAAGAACATCTGCAACCCAGGATCTTGGCCATTCCAAATGATTCCAGTAGGCTGAGATTTCTTTTTACCAGTCTTTTCATAACGGAGGGTCTCAATACCTCCTTCCATGTCACCGTAGGGCCTTCAGATAGAGAGGGCTGAGGAGATTCAGGGTTGACAAAGTAATGACCATGTCGTTTTCTCCCAATCAACTCTCCCTTCATGATATTCTAAGAGGTGAAATTCCTCTAGTTTCACTAGAGACTTTTAAATAAATATTTTATTATCCAGATTATTTTTATGTCAAATTCTAACTAAAAATTCATGAGACCTTGAAAAATAAGCAATAACAACATTTATAGATCCAAAAAATATTATTTAATGTAGGTATCTCAAGATGCCATGCAATTAAATGAATGGTGCCCCAAAAGCATCTTTGAGAAACCGCTTGTAGAATTAGCTAGTCTTTTATGACCATCAAAAGACCTAGTGACAAGTGACTAACTTTTGTGTCTGTTAATCAGGTTTACTCCTAATGAAAAGAATGGGCATTTTCCAAAGAATAGTTAAAGTTTCAGAACAATATGTATAGTAAGATCCCACTTTGTAAAAACAAATACAAATATGTTCAAGACACACTTCCTTTCCTATTTTAACGTAGAAATGGTTTTTTCAATCCCAAAAAGCTATAATTAAAATGAAGGTTCATCTTACAATTATGTATCTTAGAAGTGAAAAATATTATAGTAACTCAAATATCCCCAAGCCTTCCATCCTACTTAATATCCCTTTCCTTTGATATCCAAATCAGATGACTCAAATTTCTATCCAATTTCTGCAAAATCTAATGTTCATCTCAAAATACTCTAGGAATCCTTAGAGCCCCTATCATCATGTCTTGGTCTGAAGCCCTACTTCACTTAAATTTTAACTCTATACTCATCATCTTGCCTTCCTTTCCTGCACTGCTTCAAATGAGTGGCCATTAGCCTTCTTGGTTTCCCAAACAACAATGAGGACATTTAGACTTTCACTAAATTTTGAGGGAAATGGAGACATATTACAGGTCAACACAAATTGTAAGTAACTTAAAATAGAATTTTATAAATCTTAAAGATTCTTACCCATTCCAATCTTCAGGAACTTCTCAATGGCAGTTGTTCTACCTGGACTCTACTTTCTACCATATTTGGGGGGTCTACTTCCCCTTAAGGCATATATTTCTTTTCCATTTCCCCCTCTTTCAGGCCTAAGGGGGCCTCTCAGATCCTCTTTCCATTGGTAGAGAAAATGCAAAATTTCTGATATGTATTATGCAGAAACAAAATGTTATCTGATGCCTTAAAAAGCCATTGATATACTTCAAAACAACTATGAGATGGGGAAAGGGACAGAGTGGGTTGTACAGAAACAAGATTGGACACATGCTGATAATGTTTGAAGCTAGGTGATGAATTCATTTTACTAATCTCTTTACCTTTATAGATAAAATAATTTAAAAAACTAAAAAGACAACTAGAAATCCTTGTAGGGTCAATGTAAGTTGCTTCTTCTGTGGAGGTAGATGTTCTCTCTTTTGGAAGTCAGTAAGTGTCTATGAAGCAACTCATACAAATAGTAAGGAGAAGTTGTGTAGAAGCAAGTACTGACCAATCCTACTTTTTAAAAAGGTCTGTTAGGTTTTGCCCATATGGGCGTTGGCTCACAACCTTCTTCTCCTTTTTTATTTCCTGTACACCTGTCTTCCAGTGAGTCTATTTAGTTTGCTTAATTTATATCAGTGAGGTCATGTAATATTTGTCCTTCAGTGCCTAGCTTGCGGGCATATAGGAATCTCCTATATATTCTCTGTAATGTTTATGTAATTGAAGTATCTTTTAAAAAATAAAAAAAGTGGAAAGGAAAAAAAGGTCTGTTAGGTAGTTTCATAAAATACAGAATCCATAAACACCCTTGATCTCTGTCTCATCTCTCAAACTTTGCATATGCTATTCCCTCTACCTAGAATACTCGCCTCCATCCCTTTCCCCCACATTTACCCGCTAACTTCTATTTGTATTTCAGATCCCACTTCCTTTGGAAGGCACAGCTCTATAAAATGACACAGGTGCTCCTGCTGTCTGCTCCCACAGCACCTTTTACTTCCCCATCTCAAGACTCATCACACATTTTATATATTTGTTTAATATCTTCCATCTTAATTTACATGCTTCATGAAGGCAGTGGCAAAATATGTCTTATACTCAGCTATAGCCAGAGTATCTATCCTAGTGCCCAGTATATGGCAGGCATTCAATAAATATTTGTTGAATAACTGATTGATTGAATGAAACTGGGTAAAAAAACTGACCTAGTGCATGGTAAGTAGCAAGCAGTCAATAAATATGTGTTGGGAGAAGAAAGAAGTGAAGAAATAGAGATTTAGAATCACAGTTGTATTGAGGTAGAAAGGAATACAGAAAAAGCATTCATGCTGGATAAACCCTACCTTACCAGAAAATCAGGAGATTATGGAAACCTTGAGTAAATGGAAAACAATAAAATTTTAAAAATCACGTGCAAAAAATGTTTATTATTTTCAGATCCATTATATTTTCTTTCACTCTATCATCATTGCTCTCATGCTTGACTTATCTGCACTTAAATATCTATTAGTCCCACCATCTTTTAATTATTATATTTAACCCAGGAACAAAGGGCATTGGTATTGTATTTATCTTAAGGTAAGACCTATTTATTTATGTGCTAACACTGTGAAAGAATGAGCCAAGATGGTAGAGGAATGAGAAGTTAATTGTCTTTTTTCTTTCATGATTTGTTTGTCTGTGCATGTGTGTGTATGTGTTTGAATGGCTTTTGGTGAAAATAACTACCTCATTTGGCAATACTGGGGATATTATATAAAATTTTAAAGTAATATCAAATTTTTCTCCTTGGTTGACCAAGATGGTGGCATAAGATGCTCCAGAGTGCTGTTCCCACACAGAATCTTTGAACAACTACCAAACCTGCAAAGCCATCTTCCTTAAAGCTCCAGAAAAAAAGTTAAAGGGTTGCAGAAAACTCAAAGTGAACCATGTCTGGACACATAGTAGTCAAACTGTGGAATGCCAAGGACAATGAGAGCTGCAAGAAAAAAAACAATGTGTTATGGGGAATCCCAATAAGATCATGGTCAATTTCTTATCAGAAAACATGGAGGTAAGAAGACTGTGGAAAGAAATGCTTAAAGTGCCAAAAGAAAAAAAATGTCAATCATGAGTTTTTTATTAGTTGAGACTGTCTTTCAAAATGAGAGAAAGAATGAGACATTCCCAGATAAACAGAAACTGAGGGAGTTTGTCACCACTATACCTGCCCTACAAGCAGTGCTAAAGAGAGTCCTTCAGACTAAAAGGAAAGGATGCTAGACAGTAGATCAAAGAAATAAAGACCTTCAGTAAAGGTAAACATAAGGGTAACTATAACTGCCAGTCCTATTGTATGATATTTTTTGGTATGTAACTCCTACTTTTTACTTCTTATAGGTTCTAAAATGCAGATGCATAAAAAGTAATAATAAATCAATAGCTTTAGATATACAATGTCTAAAAATATAATTTGTAACAAATATTAATTATCAGTAGTTACTTTAATGTAAATGGATTAAACTTCCAGGGAAAAGGCAGAGATGGGAAGAATGTATTAAGTACAACTGGAGGATCTAGAAAAAGAAGGGCAATCTAGACCCAAAGCAAGCAGAAGGAAGGAAATAACAAAGATAAGGGCAGAGATATATGAAATAGAGAGTTGAAAAAACAAGAGAGAGAATCAATAAAACCAAATGTTGGCCCTTTGAAAATCGATAAAATCAACAAACCTTTAGCTAGACTGACAAAAAAAAAAAAAAAAAAGAGGACACAAATAATCAACCCGGAAATGAGAAGGAGATTACTACCGAACCCCCAGAAATACAAAGGATCATAAGAGAATACTATGAACAACTGTATGCCAAGAAATTAGATAAGCTAGATGAAATCGGCAAATTCCTAGCAACACACAAACAGCCTACACTGACCCAAGAAGAAATAGAAGCTCTCAATAGACCAACTACAAGTAAAGAAGCCCAGGACCACATGGCTTCACTGATGAATTTTACCAAACATTTCATAAAGAATTAATATCAATATTTCTGTTTTACTTTGCTAAAAGCTGCTTGGAGCAACATACCATAAATGGGCTGACTTTTACAATGGGGATTTATTAGATTAAAAGCTTACAGTTCTGAGACTGTGAAATGATCAAATCAAGGCCTCCAGCATCAGGAGATCCTTTCTCCCAGAGCTACAGCTGTGGGCCATCAGGCACATGGCAAAGCCAGCTCATCTCTCCCTTCTCCTTTCAGCATCTGCCTGAAGTGGCTTCTTAGCATCTGTGTTCTGTTAATTTTAGATACTGACTCCTTGAGGCCTTTTCTCTCAGCTTCTGTTCCTCTCTGTCTCTGCAGCTTTTTCCTCTGTCTGCAGCTTTTTATTCCTCTGTTCACAAAGGAGTCCAGTAAGAGGATTAAGGCCTACCCTGGGTCATACAATCTAATCAAAGGCTCTTAACTGAAGTAATTTAATCAAAAGATCCTACAATAGGTCTACATGCACAGGAATGGATTAGCTATAAGGACATGAATTTTGGGGGCCTACAAAAGTTTCAAACTGCCACACCTGCTCGAACTCGTCTAAAAAATCAAAGAAGAGGGAATACCCCCTAACTCATTCTATGAGGCCAACATTGCCTTAATACCAAAGCCAGAAAAAGATACCACAAGAAAAGAAAACTACAGACCAATATCCCTTATGAATACAGATGCAAAAAGGCTCAACAAAATACTAGCCAACTTTATACACCATAATCAAGTGGGATGTGCAAGAGTAGTTCAACAGAAGAAAATCAACTAATCATATTTATATACAGTGGAATATTATTCAACCATAAATGATTGGATGAAGTTCTGATACATGCAACAACATGGTTGAACCTTGAAGACATCAGGTCAAATGAAATAAGTTAGACACAAAAGGATAAACACTGTATGATCTCACAGATATGAACTAATTAGAATGAGCAAATTCATAGTCAGAACAGCTTCCCAGGGACCAATGTGGGGGTAGAGAATGGAGAGTTAATGCTTAATTGGTACAGTTTCTGGCCAATTAAGCATTGGCCAGAAATGTGATGGATAGTTTTGGAAATGGATGGTGGTGATGGTACATAACATTGTGAATGTAATAAACACCACTGGATTGTATCTTTTAATGTGGTTAAAAGAGGATAGTTTAAGTTGTATTTATGTTACTAAAATTAAAAATAAAAGAAACGGGGGTGGATGTGGCTCAAATGGGTGGGCATCCATTTCCTATATGGAGGGACCTGGGTTCGATCCCTGGGACCTCCTGGTAAAATAAAGAAAAATATAGAAGGTGCACGGGTGTGCCGTCAGGCCCCATGAGCAGGTGAGCCCCTAGGCCCCACATAGCAAGATGATAACATAACAGGAGAGAGACTCAGGGGAGAGCCAAGATGAGACATGCCGAAAAACCAGGAAGTGAGGTGGTGCAGGTGGCAAAATGCCTTTCTCCCACATAGCAGGTTCCCAGGATCGAATCCCAGTGAAGACAGGAGGAGAAGGATGAGAGGAGAGGGCAGGAAACAAACACAGAGAATTGCCAAACGAATGGACACAAAACTGCAAAAACAAGGGGGTGGGGGGGATTAAAATGGATTTTTTTTTTAAGTAAATAAATAAATCTTTTAAAAAGAAAAGAAAAGAAACATTTAAGATTGTACAACACAGTTAACCATAATGTTAAGTATAAGCTATACATAATAGTACCATTATAATAATATTCTTTAATCTATTATAACAAAGGTAACACACTAATGCAAAGTGTTAATAATAGGGAAACTGAGGGTGAGGGGCATATATGGGAACTCTGTATTTTCTGCATAATTTTCCTGTAAACCTACAACTTCTCTTAAAAAAATTTTTTTTAAGAAAAAAATTTATTCTTTCTTAAAATTATTTCATTGTCAAGGTTTTCTCTGGTAATTTTCTAATATTTCCCCTACCATCACAGCAAGACTAATTCTCTATCCCTTACTCAGAAGAAGCATCAAGACTACCCTTGAAATGAAGGGTTTCATAATATTTAATCTTTTTTTCTTCCTTTGCTGCAGCTTAAGTCCCATTACTCCTGGTCCTGTCCTTGTTGACTAATGAGGATAATTGGTCCCTTTCCTACTGAAAACATCCTTTTATGTATTTTGGAGAGTTATTACGGCCCTTTTCAGTCCTCGCTTCTCTAGGCAGAACAGGCCTGATTCTCTTAACCTTTCCTCACAGGGCTGATTTTCCAAACCTTTGATCATTTTGTGTTCTTCCCCTCTGAACTCTCTCCAATTTGTCTGTCTTTTTCAAAATGTGGTGCCTAGGAGAGAATTCAACCCTTCAGTTGAATTTTAACCAATGTGGTATTAATCTGGCCAATGCTTTAGTGGAAATGTAATAGAATATTAAATATTATTTATCCAAATTCTGGTAGGGGAGTTCCTCTTATTTAAAAAATAATGGAAATTACAAATTCTAATTTGACACCCGCTGTTTCTTAAATAATTCACATGACAGATATACCATAGTATTTGAAAAGCAGCAGAATGTCTAAACAAAGTGAGTAAGACTTAAGGTAGGAGATACAGGATAATTTTTTTAGCATGGTAAGCTCTCTAAAGTATGTGAAATAGAACATTTCAAAGACAATGAAATATTTCCGTACTATTCTATTTCATTCCCGCTGTTGTGTAGTATCTACTGTTTGTAAAAGGACATTCATTGTATGTTGCCTCAAAAATCTCCTGGGAATAAACTTTCACTAAAACTCAAGTTAATATAGGGCTGATTTTATCGATTTGCATCTCAGTGCAACATTATGCTGGTTATTACGAAAAGCTGTAGCCATCAACTAATTGGAGAAGAGACAGAGCTTTTCTACTAATTGGAGAAGAGACAGAGCTTTTCTACTTAAACTTGAGGAAAGACTAAGGAATGGTTTAGAGGAAGATATGTTTAACATATTTTGCACCATTAAAAAACCATGAAAAATACAAAATAAAATATCAACCCTGGCTAGATTTCCTCTAGCAGATGAGACAAGATCAAGAAACATGAAATACAGTTGCTAGGAAAGCAGTTTAATGCTTCACCATGTGCTACTAACTGTGAAGGTAATTCAGAGAAGGGGAGATCAATGTGGATTTCTGGAATAAAGAAAAGATGGCTTCATAGAAGAGACAGGGCTTTAAAATGACCCCTGGAAAACAGGCAGCAGAGAAGAAAGGCAGGATAGGCCAGGTAGAAAGGAGAGGAGGGGCAGAGGCAGGAAAGGAAAAATTAATATGGTGGGTTCAGAGGATAGAGACGAAATCGACTTGGCTGGAACAGAGAGATGAGTTGAGGAACGGTGGGAAATAAGCAAGGTGGACTCTTCTTAGAAGCAGCTTCAACGCAAGCAGGCACGTATGAACATTTTGGTGGGCAACTGGGGATGAAGGTTTTGGTGAAAGTGGATGGGGTGACAGAAGCGGGGGTTGTGCTAAAGCGAAAGGAAAACCTTGAGAGTTCCATCCATCACTGAAGCGCTTTGGGCTGTCAAACCTGTCCTTTTAAATATTTGAGCCCAATTATTCTCCTTTTGCTATCTTGCTAGGTGACTTTCATACAAGTCAAAGAACACTAGAGTTAAACATTTCAGTCTTGATCCATCAGCACATGTAGTTAGAGCACCTTAGAGACCCGGAAAGATCATTTAAACGTGGATATTAGTAGAGAAATTCAGTTTAAACACAGCTCTGATAAAGGTTTTTGGTGTGGGTTCGGGGGAGGGTTGAGGGAGAGGGAGTGGAATCAGTGTGACCGCTAGATGTCGCTATTGCCAGGCTACCTCAAGCCTGGCATATTCAAGTTATGAATACTGCTCTCAGAGGGCTCAAAATGAACTAAGATTCAGTGCGAAAGAAAACCTAAAAATCCGTAATACTTGGAGCCAAAATGCTCCCCAACCCAGCTCTTCCATATATCTAATCTCTGCCCAAGAGGTGAATTCAGGTTACCCATGAAAGGGCATTGTTATAATTTCTGTAACAGTAAGTGCAATTGTTGTATCTGCAATTACTGCACTCTTATTCTTTTTTAATTTAGCTTTCTTCCTTGGTACTGAGGACTCGGGGGTGCTGTGTGTAGGGCTTGGCTGTTGCTTCTTAAGCAGTTTACTTAGCTATATTGACTTGAGGGATAAGTGCTTTTTCAAGTGATTTTTAAAAGATTTTATCACTTAGTATCTGACTTGGAATGTTAACTTTACTTCCATGTATCACAGGTCTGTTGCTATTACAGAACTCCATAGTTCTCTGTGCCACTGTTCCACAATGTAGTTTTCAATATAGTAGATAATCTGGAAGTTCAAATCACATTTTCTCACGTGTTTACACAGTCCTTGTTAATGAGTCGTTTAAGACATTTTGGATATTTTACTTACTTTAGATGCTTAAGCTATAGCTTATGGCCTGAACATAACATTCTATAACAGCATGTTTTGTGTACCTCATAAAGGCTCTTAAGTAGCACTGTATGTTAATTTTTGTAAACATATACTATATAAAATACCTTATAAAATCTTTATTGAACATTCCCTATAGACATTCAATTTTATTTAACCCAAATTCTTGGGCGGAGGGTTCTACTCCTCAAAGATATTATTTAAGTTAAGGTGGGAGGAAGCTAGCTCCCCACTAAAATGGAAGTAAGGATTTCATAAGCCTGAAGTTTTAAGTATCTGATTTTTTCCCCCCATTTCTTGCTTTCCTGAGGATACCAGAAGCTTGTGATTCCAGGTCCTGTTTCTCTCTGTCACTCCATAAAGTAGCTAAAGATGGGGACATTATAAAATACTGTTTTGATAAATTAAAGGGATTAAAGGAAAGGATGCATAATTATTCTTCAAGCTTATAAAAGTGGATATAGACTTCTTATTGGAAAGTCTTTTTTTAACTTTTTGATGCTTCCAAACATGATTCTTTTTCCTGAACTTTGGTAGCATATGCAGGTGGTCCTTGGAGGAGAAATTAGCCTTCTTCCAGCCATCTTCATCTGGAGAATTGTTTGCTCTCTTCCTCAACTGGTCTCCTAAGAGCACAAAATCAGAGAGACTCATCACTCACAGTGATTTTGCCACATCAGACATTCCAGATTCAGAGCAGTGTAGGGAATTCAGAAGCTTCTGAGGGCAAAGACTTCCAAGACCCCAGACAGAGTGTGCAGGTCCAGCTGTGTACAGGCTGCCAGCATTCTGAGGGCACTCTGGGTACGCAAGGGGAGAATGCTTTCACTTTTCTCATCCCCTCCGAAAAAAAACTGTCTTTACTTTCCATCGATTAAAACCCACCACAAGGTACAAATTCATACTGACAGATTCTTTTTATTATTATTATTAAAGTCATTGTATATTTAGAGAAAGATCATGCAGAAAATGCAGAGTTCCATGATAACATGCCCATTTTTAACATTTTGTATTACAGAGTGATTCTTTTTTTTTTATTTTGATACCAAATTTATTTTTTTATCTTTATAAATTGATTTATATTTACATTTTATATAAATTGATTCATACAATATGTTAAGCAACATATTTAGTTCATAGTAATGCAATCATACATTATTTGTCCTTTTGTGTCTGGTTTGCTTCACTCAACATAATGTCCTCCAGGTTCATCCATGTTGTCATATGCTTCACGACTTCATTTCTTCTTACAGCTGCATAATATTCCATTGTGTGAATACACCACAGTTTGTTTATCCATACATCAATTGATGTACGCCTGGGTTGTTTCCAACTTTTGGCAATCATGAATAATGCCGCTGTGAACATCGGTGTGCAGATGTCTGTTTGTGTCACTGCTCTCAGTTCTTCTGGGTATTTAACCAGTAGTGGTATTGCAGGGTCACATGGCAAACCTATATTCAACTTCTTTAGGAACTGCCAAACTGTCCTCCACAGTGGCTGTACCATTCTGCATTCCCACCAACAGTGAAGAAGTGTTCCTATCTCTCCACATCCTCTCCAAAAGTTGCAGTTCTCTCTTTTTAATAGTGGCCATTCTGAAAGGTCACTCAGAAATGATATCTCATTGTAGCTTTGATTTGCATTTCCCTAATCATTAGTGATTTGAACATTTTTCATGGTTTTTTTCTCCGTTTGTATTTCTTCTTTGGACAAATGTCTACTCAAGTCTTTTGCCCATTATTTAATTGGGTCATTTGTCTTTTTATTGTTGAGTTGTAACATCTCTTTATATATCATGGATATTAAACCCTTAACACACATGTGATTTTCAAATATTTTCTCGCATTGAGTTGGCTGCCTTTTCACCCTTTTGATAAAGTCCTGTGAGGCTCAAAAATGTTGAATTTTGAGGGGTCCCATATATTTATTTTTTCTTTTGTTATGTTTGCTTTGGGTGTAGGGCTTAAGAAACCACCACCTACCACAAGGTCTTTAAGATGTTTCCCAACATTTTCTTCTAGTAGTTTTATGGTCCTGGCTTTTGTATTTAGGTCTTTGATCCATTTTGAATTGATTCTTGTATAGGGGGGTGAAATAGAGGTCCTCTATCATTCTTTTAGTTATAGATATCCAGTTATCCCAGCACCATTTGTTGAAGAGACTGTTTTGTCCTGTTAACATGGACTTGGTAGGTTTGTCAAAAACCAGTTGACTGTAGAGGTGAGGGTTCACTTCTGAACTCTCAATTCTTTTCCACTGATCAATGTGTCTATCTTTATGGTAGTACCATGATGTTTTGACCACTGTAGTTTTGCAATATGTTTCAAGGTCAGGCAGTGAAATTCCTCCAATGTCGCTCTTCTTTTTTAGAATGCTTTTGGTTATTTGGGGGCACTTTCCCTTCCAAATGAATTTGGTAATTGCCATTTCTATCTCTGCAAAGTAGGCTTTTGGAATTTGTATTGGTATTGCATTGAATCTATAAATCAGTTTGGGTAGGATTGACATCTTCACGATTTTTAGTCTTCCAATCCATGAACACGGAATGTCTTTCCATTTCTTTAGGTCTTCATTGATTCCTTTTAGCATTGTTTTGTAGTTTTCTGCATTATAGGTCCTGTGCTTCTTTGGTTAAATTAATTTCTAGGTATTTTAGTCTTTTTATTGCTATAGTAAATGGAATTTTCCCCCTGATTTCCTCCTTAGATTGTTCAATACTAGTGTATAAAAACATTATTGAGGGAAGCGGCTGTGGCTCGGTCAGTGGGGCTCCCGTTTACCATATGGGAGGCCCCGGGTTCGGTTCCCAGGGCCTCCTGGTGGGGGCAGGCCCGCCCGCACGGCGTGGTTGGCTGACCCAGCGAGCACAAGCAGCAAGGGGGGGCATAAATGAATAAATAAATAAAAAATCTTTAAAAAAAAAAAAAAAAACATTATTGATTTTTGCTTGTTGATCTTATATCCTGCCACTTTGCTGAACTGGCTTTGTTATAGACATTTTCTAAATATAAGATCATGTCATCTGCAAATAGTGAGTTTTACTTCCTCTTTTCCTATTTGGATGCCTTTTTAAAAACTTTTTAGGGAAGCGGATGTGGCTCAATAGGTAGGGCTCCCGTTTACCATATGGGAGGCCCCGGGTTCGGTTCCCAGGGCTTCCTGGTGAAGGCAAGCCTGCCTGCATGGCGCAGTTAGCTGACCCAGCGAGCACAAGCAGCAAGGGGGGGATAAATGAATAAATAAAATAAAATCTTTAAAAAAAATAAAAAATAAAAACTTTTTATTGTCTAATTGCTCTAGCTAGAACTTCCAGTATAATTTTAAACAATGGTGACAATGGGCATCCTTTTCTTGTTCCCAATCTTAGAGGGAAAGCTTTTAATCTTTCCTCATTGAGTACAATGTTGACCGTGGGTTTTTCATATATGACTTTTATCATATTGAGGAATTTTCCCTCTATTCCTATCTTTTGGAGTGTTTTTATCAAGAAAGGATGCTGGATTTTGTCTAATGCCTTTTTTTCTGTGTCGATTGAGATGATCATGTGGTTTTTTTCCTTCAATTTGTTAATGTGGTGTATTACGTTGATTGATTTTCTTATGTTGAACCAGACTTGCATACTAGGAATAAATCCCACTTGGTCGTGATGTATAAGTCTTTTGATATGCTGTTGGATTTGATTTGCAAGTATTTTGTTGAGAACTTTTGCATCTATGTTCATTAGAGAGATTAGTCTGAATTTTCTTTTCTTGTAGTGTCTTTATCTGGCTTTGGTATTAGGGTGATGTTGGCGTCATAAAATGTGTTTGGTAATTTTCCCTCCTCTTCAATTTTTTGGAAGAGTTTAAACAAGATTGGTGTCAATTCTTTTCAAAATGCTTGGTAGAATTCACCTGTGAAGCCCTCTGGTCCTGGACTTTTCTTTATTGGGAGAGTTTTGATGACAGATTCAATCTCTTTAAATGTGATTGTTTTATTAAGTTCTTGTATTTCTTGTAGCGTTAGTGTAGGTTGTTTGTGCATTTCTAGGAATTTGTCCATTTCATCTAGGTTGTCTAGTTTGTTGATCTTCTTTATTTCTGGGGGATCAGTCGTAACTTGCCCCCTTTCCTTTCTGATTGTATTTATTTGCATCTTCTCTCTTTTTTTTTTTCTTTCTTTAATCTAGTTAGGGGTTTGTCAATTTTATTGATCTTCTCAAAGAACCAGCTTTTGGTTTTGTTGATTTTCTCTATTTTTTGTTGTTGTTGTTGTTGTTGTTGTTATTCTCAATTTCATTTATTTCTGCTCTAATCTTTATTATTTCTTTCATTCTGCTTGTTTTGGGATTGGTTTGCTGTTCTTTTTCTAGTTTCTCTAGTTGTTCAGTTAATCTTTGAGTTTAGCTTTTCATTCTTTTTAATATAGGTGGTTAGGGCTATAAATTTCCCTCTCAAGACTGTTTTCACTGTATCCCATAAGTTTTGATAGGTTGTATTCTCTTTTTCATTTGTTTCAATATATTTACTGATTTCACTTGCAATTTCTTCTTTGACCCATTGATTATTTAGGAGTGTTTTGTTCAGGCTCCACATATTTGTGAATTTACTTTTTTCCTATCTATTATTGATTTCCAGTTTTATTCCATTATGATCTGAGAAAGGGCTTTGTATAATTTCGATCTTTTTATACTTATTGGGAGCTGCATTTTGCCCTAACTGGTGGTCTATCCTGGAGAAAGATCCATGGGCACTTGAGAAGAATATATTACTCCACTGAGTATGGATGCAGCATTCTATATATGTCTGTTAGGTCTAAGTCGTTTATCATGTTGTTCAAGTTCTCTGTATCCTTGTTGATCTTCTGTCTAGTTGTTCTATCTAATGATGTGAATGGGATGTTGAAGTTTCCAATGATTATTGTAGAGATGTCTATTTCTCCCTTCAGTTTTGCCGGAGTTTATCTCATGTATTTTGGGGCACCCTTGTTAGGTACATAGATATTTATGATTGTCATTTCTTCCTGGTGGATTGTCCTTTTCATTTATATATATGGTCTTCTGTAT
The DNA here is from genome assembly GCA_026826555.1 of Tolypeutes matacus. NCBI lineage: Eukaryota > Metazoa > Chordata > Mammalia > Cingulata > Chlamyphoridae > Tolypeutes > Tolypeutes matacus. The sequence continues at coordinate 49,524,852 of JAKSZT010053770.1, read as the reverse complement.
CTCTTATAACTTTTTTGCTCTTAAAGTCTGTTTTATCCTATATTAGTATAGCTACCCCTGCTCTTTTTTGGTTACTATTTGTGTGGAGTATCTTTTTCCAACCTTTCACTTTCTGCCAGTTTGTATCCCTGGTTCTAAGGTGAGTCTCTTGTCAGCAGCACATGCGTGGCTTGTGGTTTTTTATCCTTTTTTTCTGGTAGTGGTATGATATATTTAAGGTACTGAAAGAGAAAAACTGCCAGCCCAAAATTCTTTTCTTTTTTTAATTAGCAATTCTTCCCCTCCCCCCATGGCTCCCTCATCTGTCTGCTCATTGTGTGCTCGCTGTGTCAGCTGATTGTCTCTGATCGTTGTGTCTGCTCGTTGTGTCCACTCATTGTGTGCTTGTTGTGTCTACTTGTTGTCTGCTCATCTTCTTTAGGAGGCACCAGAAACCGAACCTGGGACCTCCTATGAGGGAGATGAGTGCCCAACCACTTGAGCCACATGGGCTCCCTGCTTGTTGTGGTTGCTCATTGTGTCTGCTCATTCGTCTGCTCATTGCATCATCTCATTGCATCAGCTCGTTGTGTCAGCTTGTCTTCTTTAAGAGGCACCAGGAACCGAACCTGGAACCTCCCGTTGGGAGGCATGTGCCCAACTGCTTGAGCCACATCTGCTTCCTGAAAATTCTTTATCCAGCAAAACTGTCTGTGAAACCAGAGGCAGTTTCCCAGTCCCAGACCCCCAGAAGGGCTCCCGCCACCACCACCATTGCCTCTCCCTGGAGACCCCAGCCTGGGACCTGGTTTTGGGCTGTGGCATTGGCTCCCCACCTCGAGGTGCCACAGCTCCCTGGACTCCGCCAGACACTGGACAGCATGCAGGTGAAGCCCGTCGTGTTCCAGATGCCAGTGGGGACAGCAGGAGGGTCCAACCTATATCTTTTGATTGGGGAGTTTAATCCATTCACATTCAATGATATTACTCTAAATGCATTATTTACTTCCACCATTTTATTCTCTGGTTTTCATATGTCATATCATATTTTTGTCTGTCTTTTTCCTCTTTTGGTTAGTCTTTCTGCTATTCTTGCCTTCTACACTCTCCTCCAAGCCTCTCTCTCCTGTCTTTTTCTTTCAGGCTCTAAGGTTTCCTTTAATATTTCATGCAAAGTTAGGTTCTTTTTTATAAACTCTCTTAGTTTCTGTTTGTTTGTGAATATTTTGTCCTCACCTTCATATTTAAAGGACAGTTTGCTGGACAAAGAATTTTTGGCTGGCAGCTTTACTCTTTCAGTATCCTAATTGTATCATACCACTGTCTTCTTGCCTTCATGGTTTCTGATGAGAAATCTGCACTAAGTCTTACTGGGTGTCCCTTGTATGTGATGATTTGCTTCTCCCTTGCTCCTCCGAAAATTTTCTTTTTATCTTTGACATTTGACACTCTGAGTAGTGTGTGTTTTGGAGCAGATCTATTCAGATTTATTTTGATTGGGGTATGGTGCACTTCTTGGACATGTAAGTTCATTTCTTTCATGAGAGTTGGGAAATTTTCAGCAATTATTGCCTCAAATACTCTTTCTGCCCTTTTTTTTTCTTCTCTTCTCCATCTGGAACTCCCATGACACATATGTTGTTGTGTTTCATGTTGTCATTCAACTTCCTGAGATTCTGCTCAATTTTTCCATTCTTTTCTCTCTCTGTTCTTTTCTGTCTTCAATTTCAGCAGTTCTGTCTTTGGTTTCACTTATTCTTTCTTCTATCATTTTGAGTCTGCTGTTGTATGCCTCTAATGTGTTGTGCATTTTTTTCTAATGTGTTTTTTATCTCACCTGTTGTGTCTTTCATTCCCATGAGCTCTGTTACTTTTCTATTCAGTATGTCAAATTCTTCTTTGTGCTTGCTCAATGTCTTCTTGATGTCATTTATCTCTTTAGCCATATTGTCTTTCAACTCATTCATTTTATTTTCGAAGTTTGTGTGCATCCTATTAATTAATTGTCTCAAATCCTGCATCTCTTCTGGGGCTTTGATATTTTTCTTTTCTTGGGCCATGTCTTCCATTTTCTTAGTATAGCTTGTAATTTTTTGTTGATGTCTAGGCATCTGATCAGGATGGCAGTTTACTCAGATGCTCAATTTCTTTCTCTTTCATAGGGATTTAGTGTTACTGCTGCTCTTTGATTATTGGTTCAACCTGGATCCTTAGGATTGTCCCTGTTAGTTGCTCAAAACTGGGTTCCAGACCCAGTAATGGGTTGCAGACCCGCTTCCTAGGTCCTTGGGCAGGAAGGCTATAAAGGCTGGAAAAAGCCTCTCTAACTTATTTACTTTTAATTTTCTTACATGCACTTCCTTGGTCTGCCATCAGATGGTGCTCTTTGGCAGCCCTCTCAGCTCAATGCCTAGTCGGAGTGTGCGTGAATTTTGCTGTTGCAATTTCCCTCCTTTGTCCCTTTCTCTTCTGGGCTGTGTCCAGCCTTCGCCTGGTGTCCTAAACCCTAAAAGACCCTTTTCCAGGCTGTTTCAGCCTGCCCTCTAGTTATTTTTCTGGGAGAGAAAAGAATACCATGTCTTTCTAGTCTGCCATCTTCCCAGAAGTCCTACAGACTGATTCTCTGAGCGCATTCATGCATTATGGAATTGAGTGGTCAGAAGAGTTTACCTCTTATACATATCAAGAACATGTGAAAAGGTCAGCTTTCTGTACATCAACCCCTATTTTAAATGCCTTGCAGAAATGTACTTCTCTAACATAGTATATACTGTGATGAGTTCTTGTGTTGATTGTTTAAATTCAGATTTCCCTACATTAGTTTAATTTCAAAGAACAAGCACATTTCTTCTTTTATGTAAGCATGGAGATATAAAAAGTATCTATATTGGCAAAACAAAATGAGGCATTGGAACAATATGGATTACTTTTTAAGATACTGCAGGAAAAAAATAAAAGAATAATTATCTTTTTCATAAAGTATACATTAGAGATTTGTATATCTCAAATTAAGCTCATAATCATTTAGTAATCTGCTTCAATTGTTCTATAGCAACAAGCCAATGAGTTTAAGCAATCTGAAAAAAAAAAAAACTGATATCGTGGAATCTATATTTTACAAGTTACATTTAGAAAGAAATTTACATATTTTCTGTTAGGAATCATATTAGGAATACTTTGGGGAATTTATTAATTCATTTGTAAAATACTTCAAAGCAACCAAAAAGAAGCTGCCAGTATTCCTCTATTCTATCATGCAAAATTTTCCTAATTTATATGATGCAACAATATTTATAATGTAGATGGTTCTTTCCACTTGAGGTCAAAATGTGGTAACAATAGAAAATCAGAAATCTGGCAGAAATCCCAGGCTTAAACTTTATGAAAAAAGAAGAGCTTTTTGATCAATGGTAACCTGGGGCCGGGGCAGGGGGGGGGGGGACAGGACTTAGTATTTAGTTTTATGAAAATCCCCTTTTCAAATTAATAATTGGAATGTTTTAATCTGAACTAAAATTTAAGAGTTCAGATGGAAAGCCCAGATTAGAAAAAAAAAATTTTTTTTTTCAGCTAAAACTCTGGACGAAATGTCCCAAGAGATACATGTTCTACATGATGACTTGTCATGAGTTCACACTGGAAATGCTTTCTCTCCGGATGCTCCCACACTCCATCGTGGGAGCTGTGCCAGTTGTACACCACATCCCAAGCAAAGAGAAGGGATATGAAATCGAGAGCTTGGCTTGGCTTTCCCAAACCTAAACCCTGCTCAGTCAACAGGAGGGGAGAAGGAGCTTGTGGCTACATAGGGCACATCTCATAAATGATTTCATTATTTTGAAAATAGATTGCAAATATATTACAATATATTTTACACCTGTGTATCCTGTCAGGTATTAACTGTTTGAGAGTGTCCAGGGTTTCCCTATATCAAGGTATCCAGAGAATGGGGTGCAGGGGGAGGCAGGTGCTGCCAGAGGCCGTGGGACCTCAAGAAAGGGGAGCCTGTTTCTCATTTAGACAAGGCACCGTAAGTGCTAGCAGCAGCCTTCTAGCCTTTATCCTGTGTTCCATCCTTCCTCTCCAATTAGTCCCTATGCACCTTAAGAGAAGAAACCACATTTTACATTTCTTTGTGGCAAGTACAGCAGCTTATTTCCCCCCAATATAAGCAAACAAGTTAGTAACCTAACAATTATTAGATTTAGAGAAATTGGTACGTTTTAGAGAGGATATTTTCATACTCTGTCTTCCCCTGTGAATGCAAGAGACCAACTAGCACCAAAGGCAATAATCACAGAGACCAAAAAGAGCCAGGCCTTTGAGTATTTAGCAGGGTGTGGGGGGAGTGAAGGAGAAGAAGCTCCATGGTGCTGTGTTCTGAAATGCCTGAATAGCTGCCCAAATATCATTCCTGCTTGCTTGCTGCTGAATGTTAAAAGTCCATCTCCTCTCTGGGTTAGGTCATGCATTCTCAATGGGGGTGATATCATCCCCAAAGGGGCAAAAGTTGGTTCTTGGGCAAAAATAATCTTACTTTTTATGTATATAGAAAATATATACTTATAGTGCATAAACAGACGTATTGTCTTTCTGTGGTATTTAAATTTCCTAGATGTAAGAGGGGTGTAGATTAGGAAAGACATGTCTGAAAATTCTCCTTTGGAGAGGTGAATAATGAAAAAGAGTTGAGAAACCCTGGGTTAAGGTATTTTCCTCAGAAAAGCTTGTCAAAAGTATGTTTGCTGTTAGCAGGAATAACACAGAAACAAATGATCCACCAACTGTTGAGCAACAATGTGTGCAAGGCTCCATAAGAGAATCAAAGAGACACAAAGTTTGGTTTCTTCTTTTACAGTGGGTATAGATTAGTTGGAAAGAGAATCTAGTACAGGATAAATAGATGTTAACATGGATATAAATGTCTGACTAGATCAAGAACTATTTGAAATATTTTTAATAATGTAAAACATCTCATGAGAAAGGCCAAATAATGGCACAAACAATACAGGCAAGGGAGCACCCAAAGGAGAGAAAAATTAGGGTGGTGATCAAGGTGGATTTCAAAATTTGAAGTGGACCCTGAAAGATGGGAGGTTCAACTCAAAAGAGAAAAGATGAGAAAGCATTCCAAATGAAAAAGTGGCTTTGGGTCTGAAGAGAAGCTTCAGAAAACAGGATTAAGACTCTCAATTACAGGAGGCAAATAAAGCCTCAGGAAATCTAGGAGAGCGTTTAGGAATCTGCGTTGAGTTCTGACCAGTTTGAAGGTTGCTCTGGGTGGTCTAGTACCTTCTCCGTGTTCCAAGCTTCTTGACAAATAGAGCTGGAAAACTGAACTTATAGGTATCCTTTCAGTGGCCATGAGCTTTGGCCAGATTATCAAGCATGAGGAGGCCAGATTACCCAGGAATCAGCTGTAGTCAACAAAAAGACCTTTCATCTAAGGGTAGATGTAAACACTGTCAGGAAAACTCCCCTCCAAAAGCAGAATGGGCCCTGGAAACTTGGGAGGAGGGGACATTTGAGAGAGTGGTGTGGAAGACAGCACACAGAGCATGCCAGACCAGCAACCTGCGTGCCTAATCTCAGTGAAGGAGGCTGCTCACAGGACAGTCACAGGGTAGCAGCTACCAGAGTGACTGATAAAGGTCAAGAAGAAAAGGGGAGTTGCAGAAAGGGGAAGGAACTGTATCCCAGGAAACAAAATCAGTGCATGAGTTGTGTCAGACATCATTTTTATTTGAGCCTCAGAGCTTAAGGTAAAGGAAAGAAGGGCACAGAAGGATTGATGTGGCTCAGGGTTACAAGCTAGGTTGGAAAGAGAAAGAGGTAAAAGGGGTTATTATAACATAGTGACGGAAAAAAAAAATAGGAAGTAGGTCTCAGTTACTAATTTTAATTACTAATTTTGTAAGTGTATCAATTAGCTATTGCTGCATAACAAACCATCCCAAAACCCAACCATGTATTATTTCTCATGAATCTTTGAGTTGGCTTGGCTGATCCCAGCTGGGCTACCCATGAGTCATCTGTTGTCATTTGGGGGATGTCTGGTCTAGGATGCTATCATCTGAGGTGACTTGAGCCTTCATGCATTCTCTCTTCTCCAGCAGACTAGCCAAAGTTTGTTCTCATGGAGATGGTAGAGCTCCAGGAGACAGCAGAAGCAATAAAAGTGCTCTTAAGGCCTAGGCTCCTGTGTGACTTCCTATGTGACTTCCTGTGTGACTTCCTGTGTGTTTTATTGGCCCAAACAAATCACAAATCCAGCCCAGATTCAAACAGTAGACTCTACTTCTTGATGGGAGAAACTACAATTTCATGTTACATAGAGAGTGGATACAGGGATGGAGAATTTGGAACATTTTTGCAAGCAATATTACCACAGAAGGAAAAATGTAGCAGGGCTTCAAATGTAGAAACTATATGTGTAAGGGGGAAAAATCCAGTTTCTTTATTTTCTATATCCAATCTTATCTTCCTCAAGCCCTAAGTATGAGTCTGGGGTCAAGAAAGCTTAAACTTTCAAGTGTCTTATTCTCTCTCCTTTAAAATCACTTTGCTTAGGTAACTCAGTGGCTTTTTGAAAGTTTATTAATCCTCCAGATTCTCTCTCTTCCTCCTGCTTCTCTCCAAGATAGTGGCTCATTGTTAGAGAGGCTCACGTGGCAACATGACAATGTTTTTTCAAGGCTTGAAAAGACTTGCAGCTGTGAATAGTCCTCCAAGTCCTTGCTGCTCTTTGCTGAGGGCTGGCTGAGCAGTTCCCTGACCTTTTTGCTCGATGGTCTGCTGAGAAGTGGCTGAGAGGCTTGTGGGTAATTCTCTACTTGATCCACACCCAGTGGTCCTCCTTTGTTGACTCTTTTCAATCATGACTACCACCACTGCTGTAATTCTCTGTGGAGTCTCCATCATATTTTTCTTCTGCCCATGACTGAGTCTATGAGCAGGGTCACCTCACCTCTCACAACAGACCCCACGGTAATAGGCTTTCACATCCTCTCATGGAGCATGTGGGAATGTCTGGGCTCCTCCACATCACAAGGGAGCTGAGGCAGATTATACCTGCCTTCTCTTTAACTATCCCTACCAACATCTCTACCTTTCCAGTCTTTCAGTGTTGCCATGGGGCCACTTTGCATGGTGCCATCCTCTGATGTTCCAACTGGAAAAGCCCATTTATCCTCAATCCAGCTAAAAATCACGCCTTACATCTGCAGCTTCAGCCCAGTGTTGGAAGCCATGACCCATGTATCTCCCCACTTTGCTTCCCCTACATCTTCTTCCTTTTCTGGTGTGCCTTCTAATGTAACAGAATTTTTCCCTCCATTGTATCTGACTTCTTTAGTTTCTCTTATTGATCTAAATTTCATCACAAGTGCAACCCTTCTCCAATGAAGAATGAGGACGCTTAAACTTGCCAAGTAACATTACTTTATTCTCTTTAGCTTTAAATAGTACCTCTTTTGAGTAATTCAGTTTGTCTCGGGTTTATGGGTTGATCTTTGAGATTTCCACCCATTCATCCAGCTGCACACCAAGATATCTGGGAATATGGGGCAAGATTAGGGAGAGGTTTATATGGCCTAAGGGCAGTGAAGGAGATAAGAAGATGGTGCCTCAGATCCATATGCTGTTTCTGGATCCTTGCTGGCCTAGGCTACAAAGGTGTCTGGGCAGAATTGCTCCCTGTGTCCCTTGCCAACTGAGATATGTCTTCTTAACTTGTGACTGTGTCATCAGTATAAATCACAGCTATTTTCATTTCATAATACTGGTGTTGCAGCTATTTCTATGTATAATTTTACCATGACAACTTTGGATTTATAGTAGTTATTAGATCCACCAATAGATCTTGTAATTTAATGAAGCACATATAGTAATATATCACAAGTTTGATTTTTAAATATTTCACTAACTATATTTCAAAATAATTGGTTACCATTATAATATTTAGGCTTTATTTTATTCATTTCAAAACACCATTCTAAAAAGAGTCCATAGACTTCTCCAGACTGCCAAATTTATGAGGCTTGATACTTTCAGACACATTCTGTTGACATGAACTCAGTCATGTAGCCCCACCTAACTGAAAGGGAACCCAAGAAAGGCAGTATGACTGTTTGCAGTAAAAAGCAAGCTTGGTAAGCTGCTAACCAGCTCTGCCTCAGGGGCAAATGACTCTTTGTGGTTCCCCCCCTTCCCAACCACCCCCACTGCAGGGCTTTAGCACAGATCATGATCTGACCCCTTGTGTCCCACCATTTTCACCTTCTCTTCCTCACACTCCTGGAATGAATAACATTTTCCTGTCCTTTTTCAGCTCGAACTTTTCTACCCTAGGGCAGAATCTCATAGCCTAGCCATCACAGATGGAAGGTAAGTCTTCCCTCTACTGTGGAGGAAACTCTCTGATATAAGTTGGCCAGGCTTGGCTCTGGGTGTGAGAACTACAGGGCATCTAGGAAACAGGGACTGTCGAGGACTAAATACATCTGTTTAATATCCCATCTTCCAATATTATCCCTGTCCAGAAACAAGAGAGTAGTTGATTGTAAAGATTTTGAACTTCATGACTAGGAAAATTTTGGCTTTGTTGAAGAAAGAGGAAAGTCAGAAGCATGATGATGGATTCCAGCCTGACTGAGTTGGAGGTAATTATAAAATAAAATAAATAAATAAATAAATAATAAATTGAAATGTCCAATGTGACAAGAAATCAAGAAAGAGTTTTAAAAAGAGAATCAGAATCACGGCTTGTGTGCTCATGCTGAAAGTTGGGCACTGCATGAGTTATCCAAGGAAGAGCACACAGACAGGCTATGTGTGTGGGGAGGTGGGAGAGATGGATGATACAAAACAGAAGAAATCTGAAGTGTAAGAGAATAACTACCAGGTAGTAACTTGGGGGCAGGTGCCATGCCTTTGTCATCTTTGTATCCCTAATACCTATAAGTATCTATCGTTGTAGGAGCAGCCCAGTAGTGTGTTAAGAAGGAAGACAGGCAGGAAATAAGAGAAGACTGGATCAGGGTAGGAGGCAGGTGTGGTAGATAAAGTAATGGCCCCTCCAAAGACGTCTACATTTTAACCTCTGGAACCTGTGACTATGTTCTATGTTACCTTGCATGGAAAAGGGGATTTTGCAGGTGTGATTTAAGAATATGGTCTGGAGATAGATTATACTAGATTATCAGGGCAGGGGTGGGGGGTGGGGGCCTAATATAGTCCATGAGCCATTAAAAAAAGGAAAAGGGAAGGTTGAAAAGATGCAACAGAGAAGACACAACACGCTTGCTTTGAAGATGGAGGAAAGGAGCGAGGAACTAAGGAATGAGGTGGTCTCTACAAGCTGGGAATAGACTTCATAGGCCAGTCAGCAAGAAAACTGGGATATCAGTCCCACAGCCACAGGAACTGTATTTGACCAACAACCCAATGAGCAGGAAACTGATTCTTCAGCAATCCTGCCAACACCTTGATTTTAGTCCAATGAGGACCATTCCAGATTTCTGACTTAAGAATTGTATGATAATAAATTTGTGTTGCTTTAAGCCACTGAATTTGTGGTAATAAGTTATGGCAGCAATAGAAAACTAATATGCTAGATGAAGGTAAATAAAGAGAAGATAATGATTTACAGATTATGACAAGGGAGAGACCTAAAACTCTCATCACTTCATCAGTGTTAGGTTAATAGCACTATAGAGGTAAATAGAGCCTTGATGAATGGAAGAGATGTTAAATGAAAAAGCTCTAGCATATAAGGTAATTTCCCAGAGAGGAAAAGCCTACCTAAGGGAAACCTTATGCAGCTATAAGACTATATAAGAGCTAGGGGGTGGAGAATGGGGCACTTAAAGACAGAGGGATTGGTTTATATAAATTTCACCTATATTGCAATTTTTCTCAAGATTGGACCTAGAAGAAAAGCACAACTTTACAACCACTAATTTTATGCTAGATGTTCTTCCTACCACATGCTATTATTTCCTGGCAAAAAGGAAAATAGCGAAAGGAGAATCCGTTATTATGGTTATGTTTTATACATCATGATTAATTGTCAATAATAGAAAAAGTATAAAAATTGGGAGATGTAGATTCATTTATAATTCCATCTTGAAGTAATGCTTTTATAGTAACTAAAACTCTATATCTCATCTGTGTACTCTTAGAAAGTTAGTTAATTTCTCTGGACCTCGGCTTATTCATTTTTAAACCCAGTATAATAACTTCCCTGCTTACAGACAAAGACATATGCCAAGTGATCTCTTGAAGCCCTTTCCAGATCTAAAATCTATGATTCAGGGACTACTGATTTTTCCTAACACATCCAGAGGTATCCTTATTGCAGACCTGCTTTGAGATTAGGTAAAAATTAAGTCATAATTGCAACCTAATACAATCCAAGGCATCAGGGATGGCAAACAGGATTCATCTGAAGCATTATGGCCTATCAGTTGCTTGAGACTTCCTGGGGTTCTGTGGTGAGGAGAATTCTGAGGTCCATTCCAGTCAGAGTAAATCTTGTGATTTAATCAAGTGGAGACGGGGACATTTGAACAGAGCTTTGAAATGGGTAAATAAAATTTCCCAAGGCAGAGGAGGAAAAGAGCAGCCCCAGGGGAGGTGAGCAGGGACTAGTGTGGAAACCACAGACTAGCTCTTTCAACCTCCATTTACTTCCTTTCTAGTTCCCTTCCTGGACAACCAAGACTTCTTTGCAGCTAGGATTCTGGCTGCAATGACATGCATTGTATGAGATGTGGAAAGCAGAACTGAAGCACAGGGTGTTTTTATACCAGTTTTGGCTCATTTCTGCTAGCCACGAGGTAAGGAAATAGGAGGGTCTTTTTCCTAACGGCATTCGAGTGTTTTTTTCTCCAGCTTCCTTGGTTGAGAGTCAATTGCATTAATGGTAGTGGTAGCAGCTTCTGATGCCTGGATCCTTGCTAGAGCAGTGTGCTCTGGAACTGAATATTTTCTAGTAGCTGTCTCCATAGTGCTCCAGGAGTCATTCCTAGAGGCCTCACTTAGACCCTTCCACCAGCCCTTCTGACACTTTTGTAAGCATCTAATTCCCTGTATTAAATCTCTTACTGCCTAAAACATCTAGAATGACGTCATCCTACACCAAACCTTGATATAGGGGCAGAATAATCCAAGATGCTGAGATGGAAAAGTATATGGTATGTTCAGAGAACAAGGTGGTTATCAGCTTGACTGAAGTAATGGGTTTGTCTTGAGAGCTCAAAAGAGAAGGAAATTGCCTTGGAAGGAGTGGAACCAGATTCTGGAAGCCCCAACATGGACTTCACATTTGATCTCATAGGGAAAAAAGAGCAATCACTGGTGAGACATATGGGGTTGAGGTGGATGGAGTGTAGCATGGAAAGACCAAAGGTAGAAAGACCAATTGGAGACTATTGCAATAGCAGGGCATGAGATGAGGAAAGCTTAGAATAAGGTAGCATGGCTGCGAGTGAAGAAAAAAGAGCAAATTTTTCAAAGGTATAAGGAAACACTGAAAGTTGTGCATAAGATTTAAAAAATACAATCTTCCTGATCTCAAAAAGTCATTTTATTAAAAATACATTTGTCACAAATAGGTATTGCTGTAAATAGTATATACAGACAAATGTGTAATTCCAAGAGCTATGGCTTTACTCAATTAAAGTGAAAACTTGTATTCTTTTCATTTGGTTTCTTCCTTTTGCAGGTGGGTGGGAAAGGTTTGGTAGAATAACATTAGTAAAAGTTAGGCAAACTCGTCCCGATCCATCCACAGGCTCCATCCGCTGGCGCCACTTCCTTTCACTGCTGAATCATTGCAGAGTGTGTCCAAGTAAAATAATAATCCCCGAGGCTCTGGAATATTGCCCTAGTCAGGCAATGGAAACCTAGCAGAAGGAGGGCCAAGAGTGAAGAAATGTCCCCTGAGAAGTTCTGCTCCCAAGCCACTAAAGTTTCCACCCTAGTTCCCAGGCCAGTCAAGGTTTCTTGAGTTATAGTGATTGTTCATCTTCACTGAGTGTCTACTATGCCCAAACACTGAGTCAAGAGTTTTACATCTTTCATATCAGTTTGCCTTCATGGTAGGTAACCTTTATGGAAAATATTTTCCTCATAATTTTACAAATGATAAAACGGAGACTCAGAAAAGTTACAAAAATGTTGACTAGTATGTATAACTAATTTATTTCATCTCCTTAATATCGAAAATCAGGATGAATTTTGGTATTTAGAATGAGATAGTCAGGCCATCCTCTCCAACCCAGACAGCACTGAGTCTCCCAAGTCTGGGATGTCACTGATAAGGCATCATCTCGGTGAGAAATATTGAGGCGAATATTTCAATTATCAAGATTTCAATTATCAAGATTTCTGAAGTTCTAAGGTTGTTTCTATATCATCTTTTTATCAGATCATTTCCTGAGTAGTGGTTAAAAGCTAAGTAATTTTTCTCACACCAAATCAATTCCATTTTGTTAAGATAGAGCCTTTAAATAATTCCATATTCCTATGCAGTCCTCACAAAACCTAAAAGAATTGCCATGATAATCATGTAAATGAAAAACAGGAAAAGTGGAACTCCCAAATTAGCAGAATTTTTCTCACGTTTGGCCTTTTAATACAGTGATTAGTTACTATAAATCGTTATACCCTTTGACCTAAGAAAGTCAAAGAAGTTAAGAGAAGTTCAGCCATTGCCTGGTCTTGTAATATTGTCTAAATCTCTCCCTCTCATTACTTCACTTGGTAAAATAAGAATTGTTTCACTAGATCCCACGAGCATTGGGCAGAGTAATTAATAGCCATACAATGCTTTCAAATGCAAATGCTATATCTGTATGTGCTAAATTTTTTTTAGTAATCACATTAATACCCTATTCATTTCACTGGCAATTGTATGGCCCCATCACAGTAATGTAATGATGTGCGCCATGCAAAAGTCAGGTGAGATGATCTAATGATGTCAAGATGAAATGCTGTCAGTATAAGTATATAAAGATAGTATAACACTGTCAAAAATGAAAGGAAATTATGGCATTGTAAGTTCTACTACCATTAAAAGATGTTAGAAGGGAAGGGTTCCACAATCTGGGGCAATGTCTGTTATGACAGATCTGCTCAAGCAACTTAAAAGACAAACTGGCATTCCTCATCCAATTTTCTTTATCCAAAGAGTTTTTATTAAAATTCTCTGTTAATTTCCTACATGAATATCTTCATGCCCAGAATAGGACTATGATTACCAAAAGCAATTTGTGTTTGAAACACTCATTGTTCTTTGGGTCTATGGTCCAACATTAATTGCCCCGGAGAGTTATTTCTCGTGCAAGGGCAGGGAGTACATTAAAAACTTTTGTGAAATGTAATAGTCCTCTAAGTTTCATTCAGAAGAAATCTTGGCAGTAAGGGAGATATTTTTGTTGTACATGGCATACCTCACAGAAGAAAAGAAATACAGCTTTAATGTATGGTCAGTTTAGGCACAAGCATTTATCCTCCCTGAACATCAGATTTTGAAAAGTCTTAGGGAAGGCCAAGCTGAAAAGCAAACAAAACCTTTCAGCGTACTTTTGGGCATTGGAGAACCTCAGGTTTCAATTATCTAAAATTTTCTGTTATATGGGAAATTCCAATTAGATTATTTTTAAAATATAGAGGCACAATTTCTGACAAGACTGTTAAAAAGATAATCATCAGGGGAACAGATGTGGCTCAAGCAGATGGGCATCCACCTCCCACATGGGCGGTCCCGAGTTCAGTTCTCAGTACCTCCTAAAAAAGATAACCAAGACAGCAAGCTCACACGACGGGCTAGGTGGCAAGCTGATGCAACAAGATGACACAAAGAGATGACACAACAAGGAGACACAATGAAAGATACAACAAGCAGGGAGCAAGTGTGGCTCAAATGGTTGGGCACCTCCCTCCCACATGGGAGGTTCCAGGTTTGGTTCCTGGTGCCTCCTAAAAGAAACCAAGCAGACACAGAGAGCACACAACAAACAGACACAGAAAGCAGACAGCGAGGACAAACAACAGGGGTGGGGGGGTGTTGAAATAAATAAATAAATAAATCTTTTTTAAAGAAAAGATAATCATCAAAATGAAGTAGACTTTTGGGAAGATGGCAGACTAGAAGGGCACGGGACTCTCTTCTCCAGAAAAATAGCTGGAGGATAGGCTGAAACAGCCTGGAAAAAAGATCTTCTAGGGTTTGGGACAACAGGTGAAGGCTGGACACCACCCCGAGGAGAAAGAGACAAAAGAGGGAAATCACGATGGCAGAACTGTGAGTTTAAACCAGCGGCTGCCGCTGCCGACACCCTCTCCCCCTACTAAAGACACATTAGAATTCTCAGGCCTCTGGGCCTGCAGCTACAGACAAAGGGGTACCAGGGATCCAGCACCCCGGAAAGGAGAGAGAGAGGGACACAGCCTAAGGCTGACTGAGCTTTTGACTCACAAATTTGATCTGCTGTGTCCCAGGAGCCCTTCCAAGATAGGTGGGGCTGATCAGCAAGGGGCTAAAGATATACAACCCTCCCAATCTCCTTCTCTACTAACTGGGACTGATTGTTGAGGACTCAGAGGGGAGTGGGGGTGTTTCCTACCCAGGAAAAGGGAAGGGGCTGCCAGAGAAGGCTGGAGAACTGTCTCTGAGAAAGTTTGAATTACAAGACTCTTAGCCTCCAGGCAGGAAGCTCTATCACATTGATCAGGTCTGTGTTGCAACAAACACACTCCAACCAGGCACTGAAAGGATAGCTGCTAAAGAGCACCATCTTCTGGCAGACCAAGGAAGTTCATGTGAGAAAATTGAAAATAAGTAAGAAAGACTTTTTCCAGTCTTTATAGCTTCCCTCTCCAAGGCCCTAGGAAGCAGGTCTGCTACCAATTACTGGGTCCAGAGCCCAATTTGAGCAACTAGCAGGGACAATCCTAACAATCCAAGTCAAACCAAGAATCAAAGAGCAGTGATAACACACAGCCTCCCAACCACTATATCCCTACAAAAGAGAAAGAAATTGAGCATCTGAGTAAACTACATCCTAATCAGATGCCTAGACATCAGCAAAAAAATTATAAGCCATACTAAGAAAATGGAAGACATGGCTCAAGGAAAGGAATATATCAAAGCACCAGAAGAGACAGAGGATTTAAGAAAACTAATTAGCAAGATGCACACAAATTTCCAAAATCAAATTAATGAGTTGAAGGACAATATGACTAAAGAGATAAATGACATCAAGAAGACATTCAGCAAACTCAAGGAAGAATTTGAAATCCAGAAGAAAAAAGTGACAGAGCTCATGGGAATAAAAGACACAATAGGTGAGATCAAAAACACATTAGAGGCATACAACAGCAGACAAGATAATATAGAAGAAAGAATAAGTGATACCAAAGACAGAACAGCTGAAATTGAAGAGAGAAAAGAATGGAAAAAATTGAGCAGAGGCTCAGAGAGTTGAATGACAACACAAAATACAACAACATTCATGTCATGAGAGTTCCAGAAGGAGAAGAAAAGGAAAAAAAGGCAGAAAGAATCGTTGAGGAAATAATAGCTGAAAGTTTCCCAACTCTCACAAATGGAATGAACTTACGTGTCCAAGAAGTGTACCATACCCCAATCAGAAAAAATCCAAATAGACCTACTCCAAGACACATACTACTCAGAATGTCAAATATCAAAGATAAAGAGAAAATACTCAGAGCAGCAAGGGAGAAGCAAACCATCACATACAAAGGATGCCCAGTAAGACTTAGTGCACATTTCTATTCAGAAACCATAGAGGTGAGAAGACAGTGGAATGATACAGTTAAGATACTGAAAGAGAAAAACTGCTAGTCGAGAATTCTTTATCCAGCAAAATTGCCCTTCAAATATGAAGGAGAGTATAAAATATTCACAAACAAACAGAAACTAAGAAAGTTTGCAAAAAATAATCCATCTTTGGAGGAATTATTAAAGGAAGTGTTAGAACCTGAAACAAAAAGACAGGGAGAGAGGCCTGGAGGACAGTATGAAGAAAGAATAGAGAAGGATAACCAAAAGAGTAAAAAGAAAGAAAAAAAAAATGATACGACATATGAAAACCAAAGAATAAAATGGTGGAAGTAAATAATGCATTTACAGCAATATCATTGAATGTGAATAGATTAAACTCCCCAATCAAAAGGTACAGTCTGACAGAATAGATAAAAAAACAGGAATCATCCATATGTTGCTTACAAGTGACTCACCTTAGAACCAGGGATACAAACTGGCTGAAAGTGAAAGGTTGGAAAAAAGATACTCCACACAAATAGTAACCAAAAAAGAACAGAGGTAGCTATACTAATATTGGACAAAACAGACTTTAAATGCAAAAAAATGTTATAAGAGATACAGAAGGCCATTATATATTAATAAAAGGGACAGTCCAACAGGAAGAAATGACAGTCATAAATATCTATGCACCTAACCAGGGTGC
The DNA here is from genome assembly GCA_026826555.1 of Tolypeutes matacus. Taxonomy (NCBI): domain Eukaryota; kingdom Metazoa; phylum Chordata; class Mammalia; order Cingulata; family Chlamyphoridae; genus Tolypeutes; species Tolypeutes matacus. Next base: position 49,508,377 of record JAKSZT010053770.1, on the reverse strand, counting down.
CCCAAAATACAGGAGACAAACTCCAGCAAAACTCAAGGGAGAATTAGACATCTCTACAATAATCGTTGGGGACTTCAACACACCACTCACATCATTAGATAGAACAACTAGACAGAAGATCAACAAGGAAACAAAGAACTTGAACAACATGGTAAATGAGTTAGACCTAACAGACATATATAAAACATTGCATCCAAACTCAGTGGGTTATACAATCTTCTCAAGTGCCCATGGATCTTTCTCCAGGATAGACCACCAGTTAGGGCAAAATGCAGCTCTCATGAGTATAAAAAGATTGAAATTATACAAAGCCCTTTCTCAGATCACAATGGAATAAAACTGGAAATCAATACTAGATAGGAAAAAAGTAAATTCACAAATATGTGGAGGCAGAATAAAACAGTCCTAAATAATCAATGGGTCAAAGAAGAAATTGCAAGTGAAATCAGTAAATATATTGAGACAAATGTAAAGGAGAACACAACTTATCAAAACTTATGGGATACAGAGAAGGCAGTCTTGAAAGAGGAATTTATAGCCCTAAATGCCTATATGACCAAAGAAGAAAGAGCTAAACTCAAAGATTTAAGTGAACAACTAGAGAAACTAGACAAAGAACAGCAAACTAATCCCAATGCAAGTAGAAGGAAAGAAATGATAAAGATTAGAGCAGAAATAAATGAAATTGAGAATAAAAAAACAACAGAGAAAATCAACAAAACCAAAAGCTGGTTCTTTGAGAAGATCAATAAAGTTGACAACACCCTAGGTAGACGAACAAAGAAAAAAAAGAGAGAAGATGCAAATAAATACAATCAGAAATGAAAGGGGGGAAGTTACAACTGACCCCACAGAAATAAAAAGGGTCATAAGAGGATACTATGAGAAACTGTATGCCAACAAACTAGACAATCTAGATGAAATGGACAACCTCCTAGAAATACACAAAAACCTACACTGATGCTACAAGAAATACAAGAACTTAACAAACCAATCACATTTAAAGAGATTGAATCCACCATCAAAAATCTCCCAATAAAGAAAGTCCAGGACCAGATGGTTTCACAGGTGATTTCTACCCAGCATTTCAAAAAAGAATTAACACATTGGGAAGCGGCTGTGGCTCAATCAGTAGGGCTCCCGTTTCCCATATGCGAGGCCCCGGGTTTGGTTCCTGGGGCCTCCTGGTGAAGGCAAGCCTGCCCGCATGGCGTGGTTAGCTGACCCAGCGAGCACAAGCAGCAAGGGGGGGATAAATGAATAAATAAATAAAATCTTAAAAAAAAAAAAAAGAAAAAAAAAAAAAAAAGAATTAACACCAATTCTGTTTAAAATCTTCCAAAAAATTAAAGAGGAGGGAAAATTACCAAACACATTTTATGACGCTAACACCACCCTAGTACCAAAGCCAAATAAAGATACTACAAGAAAAGAAAATTTCAGATCAATCTCTCTAACGAACATAGATGCAAAATTCTCATCAAAATATTTGAAAATCGAATCCAACAGCATATCAAAAGACATACATCATGACCAAGTGGAATTTATTCCTAGTATGCAAGGCTGGTTCAACATAAGAAAATCAATCAATGTAATACACCACATTAACAAATAGAAAGGAAAAAACCCACATGATCATCTCAATCGAAGCAGAAAAGGCATTTGACAAAATCTGGCATCTTTTTAAAATAAAAACCCTTTAAATGATAGGAATAGAAGGAAAATTCCTCAATTTGATAATAGGCATATATGAAAAACCCACAGGCAACATTGTACTCAGTGGGGAAAGGTTGAAAGCTTTCTCTCTAAGATCTGGAACAAGATAAAGATGCCACTGTCACCAATGTTATTCAGTATTGTACTAGAAGTTCTAGCTAGGGCAATTAGGCAAGAAAAAAAATTAAAGGCATCCAAATAGGAAAAGAGGAAGTAAAACTCTCACTGTTTGCAGATGACATGACCCTGTATTTAGAAAATTCTGAAGTATCCACAACAAAGCTACTTGAGCTAATAGGTGAGTTCAGCAAAGTGGCAGGATATGAGATCAACACGCAAAAATCAGTAATGTTTTTGTACATGAGTATTGAACAATCTGAGGAGGAAATCAGGGGAGAAATTCCATTTACAATAGCAACAAAAAGACTAAAATACCTAGGAATCAATTTAACCAAAGAAGTACAGGACCTATATGCAGAAAACTACAAAACAATTCTAAAAGGAATCAAAAAAGACCTAAACAAATGGAAAGACAGTCTGTGTTCATGGAGTGGAAGAATAAATATCATGAAGATGTCAATCTTAGTCAAACTGATTTATAGATTCAATGCATTACCAATCAAAACTCTGATAGCTTACTTTATATAATTAGAAAAGACTATTACCAAATTTATTGGGAAGGGAAAGTGCCCCTGAATAGCCAAAAGCATTCTAAAAAAGAAGAGCGACATTGGAGGAATTTCATTGCCTAACCTTGAAACATATTGCAAAACTACAGTGGTCAAAACAGCATGGTACTGGCATAAAGATAGACACATTGATCAGTGGAAAAGAATTGAAAGTCCAGAAGTGAACCCTCACCTCTATGGTCAACTGGTTTTGACAAACCTACCAAGTCCATGTTAACAGGACAAAACAGTCTTTTCAACAAATGGTGCGGTAGAACTGGGTATCAATAACCAAAAGAATGAAGGAGGACCTCTATCTCACCCCCTATATAAGAATCAACAGAAAATGGATCAAAGACTCAAATATAAAAGCCATTACCATAAAACTACTAGAAGAAAATGTTGGGAAACATCTTCAAGACCTTGTAGTAGGTGGTAGTTTCTTGGCTCTTATACCCAAAGCACACATAACAAAAGAAAAAACAGATAAATGGGACTTCCTCAAAATTTAACACTTTTGAACCTCACAGGACTTTGTCAAAAGGGTGAAAAGGTAGCCAACTCAATGGAAGAAAATATTTGAAAATCACATCTATTAAGAGTTTAATATCCATAATATATAAAGAGATGTTACAACACAACAATAAAAAGACAAATGATCCAATTAAATAATGGGCAAAAGACTTGAATAGACATTTGTTCAAAGAAGAAATACAAGCAGAGAAAAAAAACATGAAAAAATGTTCAAATCACTAATGATTAGGGAAATTCAAATCAAAGCTACAATGAGATATCATTTCACACCTTTCAGAAGGGCCACTATTAAAAAGAGAGAACTGCAACTCTTGGAGAGGATGTGGAGAGATAGGAACACTTCTTCACTGTTGGTGGGAATGCAGAATGGTACAGCCACTGTGGAGGACTGTTTGGCAGTTCCTAAAGAAGTTGAATAGAGACTTGCCATGTGACCCTGCAATATCACCACTGTGTACATACCCAGAAGAACTGATAGCAGTGACTAGAACAGACATCTGCACACCGATGTTCATAGCAGTGTTATTCACGATTGCCAAAAGTTGGAAACAACCCAGGTGTCCATCAACTGATGAATGGATAAACAAACTGTGGTATATTCACACGATGGAATATTGTGCAGCTGTAAGAAGAAATGAAATTGTAAAGCATATGACAACACGGATGAACCTGGAGGACATTATGTTGAGTGAAGCAAGCCAGACACAAAAGGACAAATACTGTAAGATTGTGATACTATAAACCAAATATATTGTGTAAAATATTGTATGATTCAATATAAATAATTTTTATATGTATCCAGTACAAAAAAAAAAAAAAAAAATGAAGTAAGGGATATAGAGCCAACACCTAGGAAAAGTTAGAAAAAGGACTGAGTTTTGTCATACTCCAGGATTCTACCCGCCTCTATGGTACCTTTGTATGAGTTAGAAACAGATGCCCCTTTCTCAGGGCAGAAGCAGCCCCTCACCTGGGCACATGGCTAGGTAAGTAGGGTAGATTTCATCACCTATTCCTTCTTCATGATGACACTCTTTATGTGCAGTTCACAACCTGCACAACCTGTACAGCTACAGGTGGTGGCCCTGACTATCCCTAACCTGCTGAGTACAGGCCATGTAGCTCAACCCCAAGACATGTAGAAAACCACTGCTCTCCTGACCAGGCAAACTCCCACGATGCCAGGCTCCTGGATAGGATTTTCCAAGATGGCTTCCTGAAGGACTTTGTGATAGAAATATCCCACAAATTCAAGATTTGGCAGGACCATCCCAGCTTACTCCTGTTGTCCTAGTGTAAAAATTACCACCTCCTTTTTCACTGTCCTGGTCTGGACAATAAATTATATAACCACCCTAATATACCCTTGATAAGAAACAGTGTGAAGAAATTTCCAGAAAGACCTGAAGACAGATGTGGGGGGTATATATATGAATGACCAATTGCTCATTGATGTTTAACATCATTATGAAATTAAGCTTTCTATTAGAGCAACTTCCCCTGAATTTTCTTTGTTCCAACACTGATTTCCCGCTCCCTGTCCCAGGCCAAGACATATATTATATTTCAACTTAATTTCATAAGATGTGGATGCTAATGTCCAACCATTAGATACTAAAGAAAAGTGACCCAGGTTTCCATCAACAGATGAATGGATAAACAAACTGTGGTCTATTCACATGATGGAATATTATGCAGCTGTAAGAAGAAATGAAGTCATAAAGCATATGGCAACATGGATGAACCTGGAGGACATTATGTTGAGTGAAGCTAGCCAGACATAAAAGGACAAATACTGTATGAATGCGTTACTATGAACCAAATATATTGTGTAATATATTGTTTGATTCAAAAAAAAATTTTTTTTATATGTATCCATTACATTTAATTGAAAAAAAAAAAAAAAAGAAAAGTGAGACTCATTAAAAGGAAAACAAATTGTTGATATAAACAAACCAATAAACTTAAAAGAGACATCTGTTGCATGTATCTTCAGGTCTAGGAAAAAAAAAAAAAAAAGAACAACAGAAAAGTTATTCTGGGGGAAGCAGCTGTGGCTCAATCAGTAGGGCTCCCGTTTACCATATGGGAGGCCCCGGGTTCGGTTCCCGGGGCCTCCTGGTGAAGGCAAGCCTGCCCGCATGGCGTGGTTAGCTGACCCAGCGAGCACAAGCAGCAAGGGGGGGGATAAATGAATAAATAAATAAAATCTTTTTTTAAAAAAAAAGAAAAGTTATTCTGGTATCTAAAGTCTCAATTATTGGCTTTTATTTTCTACAGGGTGTAGGATTTCCAGTTTGAGAGACTTTCCATGCAATAAACTTATTATATCATAAATAAAGTTTCTGTACTTTATCACATGCTCCTTGATGTAAACTGGAAAAATAACGGCACCTCCTTACAGACTATTATGAAGATTAGACGAAATAATATGCACAGAGTGTTTGGCAGATAGTAAATGCCTGAAGAATGTAATTTTTAAAATTCAAAGTAAAGCAAACTTGCTTCAGTCTATGACAAATATGTGTGTGTGTGTGTGTGTGTATTCAGATAGCATTTTAACCATGGGAAATTTTAACCACTCTTAGGTAACATGTAATGGATGCCAAATAGAAAATTAGGAAATCAGATCAGGGATCTCACTGCCCTACTCAGTTCTCAAGAATACTGTGAGGGTAAAAATTAAATTTTGTAAGAACTCTCCAGGGTTTAAAATTTGAATCAAATTCAAGGTAATATTATTGTGAAACTGGACTCGATGGGCCTCAATTGAGTAATCTGTTAAACAGGTATAAAAGGAATGCATTTTATTCAAAATTAAGTATTTCAAAGCAGATATCCATTCCCAAGGAGCTAAACAAATATAAAACCTCCAACTGTGGTTCCTGTCAGTACTACCTCCCTCTGGCCCAACCACACAGAGGTGACAGCTTTCTTCAAGGGCCATCTCCATTTCTCAGGTGACCACTGAGCTACAGGGACCGAGGCAGAAGGTTAGGAAAGTGAATTATGTTTTTTGCTTTTCATATTTATTTTTTTAAAATCCAGAATGGATCAAAATAAACAATTACCAAGAATGTAGGTGCCAGACACATAGGCTATAAAGACAGCTAGAAAAGTATGCCTTAGGAAAGTTAGAGAGGCTCATTATTACCTTGTTTTAAAAGCTGTACCTAACAAATAGTTAGGTCTATAGATCGAGCTTCCCTTGCCCTGCTTCCCAACAAAGCATGGCTGGCTTGCCTTGAAAGGCCTCAGTCGATGGACCCCATGGTCCACACAGGACAGCAGTACTCAGCTAACTTGAAGGATCTCACTCCCAAATAGTCTATTTCAGTTCTATAACTGACTATCTTCATCATTGTGTGTGATGTGTTTCAACCCTTAAAATATGGCCACTTCAGTATGAAACAATTTTAAGTCTTTATAAATGATCAATAAATTGGCCTCCCCACTTTTACATGCAGATGGAAAATGATAGGCTAGGGACAGAACATTGTGAACTTCGTACTGTTGAATTATTTTTCATTAAATGATCATTAGGGGGCGGATGTGGCTCAAATGGTTGGGCGTCCGTCTGCCATATGGAGAGACCTGGGTTCGATCCCTGGGACCTCCCGGTAAAATAAAAAAAAAAAAAAAGATCATTAGCTAAAGGTCACTAAATTTACACATAAGGAAATTATATATAGAATACTACAAAAACACAATAAAACTGAAGTTTGCCCATTTCTGCTCAGGAAGTCCTTTCACTCCCAAGCATCATAATATGTTCTCCTTTCTACTCCAGAGTTTACTGCAACTATCACTGTTTCTCTTCCTTTTGTTCCCCAGAATCAGAACTTCCAGAGCCTTCTTGCTCAGATGCCATCTTTTTGTATGCGATTTCGATGGGCTTCAATGATGCCTGCTGAAGGGAGGATTCTGTCAGCCTTATGTTTTCTCCTGTTTCACTATCTTTTCGATCCAGAACCTCCCTCATCTTGGAAATCTCTTCTCTTAGCTTGTACTCTACTGCAGGCAATTGATTCTTGACTTCTTCCATCTTACTTTCTGTGTTATGGATGATTCCTTCGGCCATATTAACTGTTTCAACTTGTTCCTTCTTTTACCGGTCTTCCTCAGCATACTTCTCTGCGTTTTTAACCATATTTTCAATATCATCTTTGCTTAACCCACCAGAAGCCTGGATCATGATCTGCTGCTTACATCCTGTGCCCTTATCTTTGGCAGAAACATGTACAATCTCATTGGCATCAATGTCAAATGTAACTGCAATCTGAGGGACTCCACGAGGGGCTGGGGGAATTCCAGTCAAAGTAAATTGTCCAAGAAGTTTGTTGTCTCCAACCATCTCTCTCTCACCTTGACATACTTTAATCTCCACTTGAGTCTGTCCATCAGCAGCTGTAGAGAACACCTGCCTCTTTGTTGGAATAGTGGTGCTCCTGTTAATAAGTTTAGTAAAGATGCCTCCCAGAGTCTCAATGCCCAGAGACAGGGAAGTGACATCCAGGAGCAATACATCTGTGACATTACCAGTCAACAGGCCTCCCTGAATGGCAGCTCCGATGGCCACAACCTCATCAGGCTTTACTTGGGGCTCAGCCAAAAAGATCCTGCTCTATCTGATGACATGCTAGTCATGCCACCAACAAGAATCACTTCTCCTATGTTGCTCTTGCTAACTTCTGCATCTTGCATGGCTTTTTGGCATGGGCCAATAGTCCTCCTGGTTAGATCAGTGACAATCCCTTCAAACTGAGCCTGGGTCAGACTTACGTTCAAATGCTTGGGTCCAGAAGCATCCATTGTAAGATATGGCAATTTGATGTCAGTCTGCACAGATGAGGAGAGTTCACACTTGGCCTTCTCAGCAGCCTCCCACACCCTTTGAAGCTCCATGTTGTCTTTGGTCAAATCAACCCCTGTCTCCCTCTTGAGTTCCTTCACAATGTGTTGTAGCAAGGCCTGGTCAAAGTCTTCACCACATGAGAAATTATCTCCACTGGTGGATTTTACCTCAACACTCCTTTCTGAATTTCCAGGATAGAAATATGGAAAATTCCACCACCTAAATCATACACAGCAATGATTTTATCTTCTGATTTGTCTAGACCACAGGCCAGAGCAGTAGCTGTGGGTTCATTATCACTCAAAGCACATTAAATCCAGATATCTGACTTGCATCCTTAGTGGCCTATCTCTGAGAGTCATTGAAATAAGTTGGAATTGTGACCACAGCATTTTTTGCTGTATGCCCCAAGTAATTTTCTACAATCTCCTTCATCTTCATCAACACAGATGCTCCAGTCTGACTTGGAGAATAAAGCTTTCCATGAGCTTCACCCCAGGCATTGCCATTGGAGGCACACACAATTTTAAAGGGAACATGTTTAACATCTTTCTGTACTTCAGGGTCATCATACCGCCAGCCAATAAGATACTTGATGGCATAGAATGTGTTGTTTGGGTTGGTGGCAGCTTCTCGCTTGGCCGGCACAGCTACCAGTCATTCACCATCTGCTGTAAAGGCCACCACTGGAGGGGTGGTTTTGGCACCTTCGGCACTCTCCAGCACTTTTGCTTGTTTACCTTCTGTAACTGCCACACAGGAATTGGTAGTACCCAAATCAATACCAAAAACTGCTACCTTGATTGCTTCTGATGCATAGTCCTGCCTTGAAATAATTCTAAAAGCCTCATAACTAAAGCCATTCCAGCCATCCTGGTGGCAGGCAGCCTAGACAGGCAGCTCGGCAGGCACTCACCATGGCGGCTAGACAGTAGAAATACCAGGCAGCAAAATGGTGCTCCGACTGTCAGGGATGCTCAGCGCAACAGTGGTGAGTGAATTTTTAACCTCCCATGGAAAGAGTGAGGACTGCAAGGATGGCAATAGGGATGAAAGAGGGATTGGACCAGGTGGAGGGAGATGGCCCTGGATGGCAGCCCCCATATAAACCAGCAATTCCATGCCTGGGTATTTCAAGATACAATGTGGGGTGAAGGATGCACTGTCATTTGGCACTGCTCACACCAGCCCTCAAAGACTTGACCTTTTTTTCTTCCTATAGCAGTCCTGGTATGATGCCACTGCATCACTGCTCAAACCTACCAATAAAAGGTGGAGGTATAGGGGTGCCAGAATGGAATATGAGCAAAGTCAGGTTAAATGAAAGACAAATATGTAAAAGTTGAGGACCACCCATAACAGCCTGGGAAAGCTACTTCTCAAGGCGACTGTGAAAGTAGAAGTGAGTTACATGTGAAATCCCCTTGGAAAAAAAACATTTAAAGGTCTATAAAATTTGCAAAAGACCTGCCAAATGTTCACCATAAGACTGTAAAGAGGAGTTGAGCCCAATAGCATATTAGAAAAACTTAGAGAATATTCTTCCTAAACTGATACACAGGGCCAGGTTGGATTTTAGTGACCCTAAAAAAAGAAAGCAACAAAGAAGGAAACCATCACTAGCACATACCTTGTGATTCTTTCCAACTTCTCTGAGAAGTGTTCCCTAAAAGGCAATCCTTGTGTGGACAAGTATTTTTCCTAAACACCATCCCAAGATTAATCTAATGTAGAGAAAGCAGAATGGTTGTTCAAGCCTGACTCTGTTTTTATTTTTGTCTTCATTTCTTCTGCCTATTTCTCTTCTAATCATTTCCATTATTTTTCTAAGTTGGGGGGCGGGGGGCGTAGAGTACCAGCTAATTTTAATCATCGGATACTCTTTTATCTTTCCTACCAGTTTTACACCTAATTGATAGGCTTTGGGGCTAATTCCATTTATTTTATTTTAACCTCCCCCCACCCTGCCATGGCTCCCTCGTCTGTCTGCTAGTTGTTTCTACTCATTGTTTGCTCGTTGTCTCTGCTCATTGTCTGCTCATTGTGTCCACTTGTCTTCTTTAGGAACCGAACCCAGGACCTCTTATGTGGGAGGTGGGTGCCCAACCGCTTGAGCCACATCTGCTCCCTGCTTGTTGTGTCAGCTCATTGTGTCAGCTCATCTTCTTTAGGAGGCACCAGGAACCAAACCCGGGACCTCCCATGTGAGAGGCGGGTGCCAACTACTTGAGCCACATCTGCTCCCACTAATTCTATTTAAAATATGACCACTGTAGCAAAATGATCCCCTGTTTGGTGCATCTCTTTACCTCAATGCTAAAAAATTCTCCCTATCCTCTCAACTTTGCTACAAACTGCCAGCAAATTAACATGGTTACTCTATAACATGACCCCAAAAGTGCCTGAAACTCTTAAATGGGAAGCGTGAAAAGCTATAAAACAGTACACCCCTGAAGCAGCCTAAAACTCAAATTAATAACAAAGGAGGCAATAAGAAAGTATAGGGAAAGAATGGTGTACCCAATAGCACACTGTGAATTTTTCCATGTATGAATATAGCTGTATCCGTTGTTCCCTTATTTGATTTGTTTATTTACCCTTCACAGTGTTCTGAAAAAGGATTTAATGCAATGTCTGTATATAGTCTGTGACTAGCTTAAGTCCAGAGCTTTATAAGATGGAGTATCTTTCCCCCCTACAGCTCCAAGGATTCCTGGAACTTCTGAGAAAAATTCCAGGATTCTCCAAACAGGCTAACAGCAGTGCATGTAGATATGAAGTATGCAGTCTGTAAAGTGAGTCTGTTGAAAAGTTGCAGCAGTAATCAAAATGTTCCCTGATTTCCTAAGTAACCAATTAAAATGCACATATCAATTGGGGGAATATTGTGAAAATGCATTCAAATCATTGGGTGCATACAGTTATGAGCCCAAAATTATGAGCTAGGATGCAACAATAAATGATAGGAATAAATATGCTTATAGTACTTTTGCCACGTTTACCATCCAAAAGCCTGCTATGTTGAGACAGTAAAATAAAACTGAAGATATAATGTTGAAAAAGCAAAATTTGGGCTTAACTGACCATGTGCTATGTAAATTGAGTATTACTAAGATTCTTGGTACAAGTAAGGTATCTTTTCTGCTCACCATTTTAAAAAGTGACTCCATTCCTCTGTCAACTACACCTCGCCTGGAAAGCTATTGACTTTTCCTTTCTGTTGCCTTGATTTTCTTCTTCAGGAGCACAGGGAGCTGCAAGTCCAGGTGGGTGCTGTGCCTTCAACTGATTATGCTGTAGAACAGCAGGGAAACCTCTTATCTCAGACAGGGATTGCCTGTTTAAGATTTTTTTTTTCCCTCTATAAAAGGCATAAGGTAGTAAACACAGCTGTAGGAAAAGGTTTTGTATTTTCTTGCTGTTTGTTTTAATCTAGTAAAATGATATAATTAAGGCAGAGTGCAAAAATGCCTATAAAATTATAATGCCCGCCTATGTCATGTACATCTATGTCATGGACCAAGTTCTACCCGGTTCACAGTTTTTGAGTAATCTGAATGGACTTGATTTTAGAAGTGGTTTTTTACATCTTTGCATACAGTGTTGTCAGATCATAAAATACAGTGGCTTGGGATCAAAGAATGTAAGAATTCTAAATTGATCTTGGAATTAGGATGTTATTAAAATGACTTAAGCTTCACTCGTGCTATTTCCTTGCCAGGGGTGGATCATTGCTCTGAATTCTCATCTGCCAACTACTGTTCTTTTAGCTAATTCCACAAGGGGTATTTTTTAATTAGACTATTTACATAACTTTATGAAGAAAAAAGGTTTTGTAAATAGTATAATGGCCAATCCTTCCTTTCAAGAAGATGAAATCTAAATTTAGGGTGAAGAATATGCCTCAAATTCTGTTTGCAAAGACATATAATAATAGAATCCCATTTACTTCCTACTTAGATGAACTTGAAGTGTTTTCAGCTGTGGTATATTACATTTGTTTCATAGAGAATAGATTTGAGTGGATACTTAATGCCTTTTACTAGTTAGTTATGTTTAAGCCAAATGAGTAAACACATTTTAAGATCTTAATTATAAAAGGAAAATGTATAGAAGTCTATGGTCTGCCCTATCATTTGGAAATCAACTGAAAAATCCTATTAAGTTGGAATTAAGTGGAAAATGGTTTTCCCCTCTGGGGATTTTTAATTTATTCAGAATATTTATATATAATTGCCTACCAGTGAATCCTTTGCAATTGCCTTGTTGAAGATGCTCTTTAATTCCAAATACATTTTTCTGGAGGCCAAGGGGGTGTTGTAATTAATTCCAGCATGGGAAGAATCCTCCTTCTACTTATCCTTTCCATCACCTCACTATATCTCCTTTACTTAGCCTCCCTCCCTTGGTGAGCTCATAATCAATACACATGGGCTTTTATGCATTTTGGCTTCAGCCTACTTAGTTCAGGCTCACAGGTGCATGGGAAGAATGCGGTTTTGCTAATTCAATTCAGAAGATGAACCACCTTAATGTCAGTTCCAAGCCGGTGTATATAGCCCTTTGTTGGAAGACACAGGGTCCATTTGGGTTAAGTTACCAAAACCATTCACTAACAACCTGAGATACTTTTTAAAGCCTTCACCACTTTTGTAGTCATTCACTCCCTCCTGACTTTTCATCTCATCCCAATTCGTGTAAATGTGTCTTTTTTATTTAAAAAAATCAAATTGAATTTTTCAGCACTATTTCCTTAAGTTGTTAAATGTTCTTGGTGCCCTAGCTCAAAGATAAAGCAGGTCCACTGTAAATAAAATGATTACTCAGAGTGTACATTTTGAATAGATTGTATAAGACATGATGCTGTATAACACAGTGAACCATGTAGTGGATGATTAACAGTACAAATATGAAAGCATTCTCTCATGAACTATAACAAATGTATAATAATAATACATGGTGTAAGTAATAGGGGGTGTATGGAAAAAATATACCAAATGTAAGCCATGAACCATAGCTAGTAGTAATATTTTGATGATGTTCTTTCATAATCTATAACAAATGTTCTACAACAATGCAAGGTGTTGGTGGAGAAGTGATGTATGGGAATTCTGCACGTTGTGCATGATTGCTTTGTAAGCTCAAAACTTCTCTAATTAAAAAATATATTAAAAAATAAAAAAGAATATATATATTATAAATAAAAGAAACAGAAAAATGTATATTATAAAAAATGATTACTCAGATATACATCTATAAAATGTGTGACTTAACCATCTTTGCTTGCACTTTGAGATTTCTGGCATGAGAAATGCTTTACATGGATTGTGATTAATAAAGACATAATAACAGTTAACTGCTCTGAGAGCATTTTTCACTGGACAGATAAAGAAAAGCAATGGACAAAGTATTGCAAATTAAAAGTAAAGTAAACCTCAGCACTAGACTTTTAAAAGACAAGTATTCCATTCATAGAAATTCTAAAGTAAAAAAGCATTGTTTATATCAAATTTACATATATGATGCTAGCTTTTACTTGATGTTATAGAGTCTTTTCTTTACCTGAATTATGTGTATCATATTCACATGTACAATCTTTTAAATAAATGAAACTTAGGTTCCATATCAAAACGATCCTAACTTCGTAAATTAAATATTTTCAGGTGTATTGATTTGTCTGAGCTTCAAGGGCAAAAGATGTACTACTTTGGGTGATGTATGCAAGTAGACAGATTTCCAGACAGGACAGAGGGAGAGAACTGAGTTTAAAAAGTTATGAAAATTATCTTCCCACCCCCACCCCCACCTCTTTGCTTGGCACTCCCCTGCAAACTCAGAGAGGCACAATCTTTCCATTTTGTAGGAATAGTGAATGTATGACTGGAAGCCTCCCGAGAGCCTCAGCTATCTAGGGTGAGTGCCTGCTTCTTCAGAACTGTTTAGGAAACGCTGCTCACTTCGACCTTTTCCAGTCATCCGATGTGGGAAGATTGAACAGAGCACATTACTCCCAAGAATTGGCAGCGAGGGCTCGTGGTGTGGTGCTGAGTAAAAGTTGGAGGAGGGCCGGGGGCTGGGGTATTTGTGAATGTGTAAAAAGTAAAGGAAAGAAAGAATGGAAGAAAGGGGCTGAGAAGTGGAGAGAGAGGTCTGTTAGAAACAGAAGGAAGGAATACCACAAGTAGTGGATTCAATCCGGTGACCAGCCGGCGTCGTGGGGCCAGTGACTGAGCTAGGGAAACATCTGCTATTTGCGAGCTGTTCCTCGCGGACACAGGGTGGCGCTCGTGGTAAAGACTTAACGCTACTCCTCCGATGGTGGTTCTGCCCCCACCCCACCCCCCAACCCGCCCGGAAGATTTCGGCTACTACAAGATGAAAGTACTCACATTCTTCCTATGTGTCGCAGTGGGGAGCACATTTCTGGAGGAGTTTAATGCCGTGGGGCTGTTTCTCCATAGCAGGGCCAGCCGGTGAGTTTTGAAAGCTGCAACAGCAACTCTCCTGCTGGCCTTAAGACAAAGTTCGTAATCCTGTTGTAAGAACAACTACCCCACCCCACCCCCACCCCAGTAAGAGCAAAAGTTGCCGCCCCGGGACCCGCTCGTGTGCGCCCCGAGCGCAGGGCCAGCGGTGCACAGACCACATTGACAATACTGTGAAACGGGGAAAACAATTGGGGCTCTTATAACTTAGCACTCCCTCCCTTTCCCGACTGTCTTTAAGTAATGGCTGTGAGATAGGGGTGAGATCAACCCAGGAAGGAAAAAAAAAAAAAAAAAAGAACAAAGCCAAGAAAATTGGAGCTCTGGACTCTCAGGGACACACTCAAATTTGGAGCTGTCCCCTAACATCAGCCTTTACACAAAGTGGCCAACTCTGGTGTAAGAGCGGACGTTGTACCGCTTTGGGAATTGAAACAAAGACGTTAAATTCTATCCTCCCGTCCTATTCCTTCTTCTCTTTTGTAAAATTGGAGAGGGGAAGTCTCTGTTGCCCGGAGGAGGGTAGGGGGACTGAAATTTAGCAAGGTCTAGAACTGAACATTGTATGTAACTCTGTGTTCGACCAGATTTAGAAGTTCAAGCTTCTAAATTTTGCCCACATTTTGCAGCTTCCAGTCTCATCCTGGTTGGAAACTACTCAGCAAGATCTAAGGGAATTGCTAGGAACACCCTGTTTAGCATAACCTTATTGACCTTATTTCCCTCCCTGTTGTAACTTCTAAATTTCTATTAAACAAAAACTGTTGAGGAGGGAGGAGACCAGTGGGAGGCCTGCTCGACTACCCACGCCGCTGGGCTTTCACAGAGTTGCTTTGGACTGTCCCTGGCATTGATGTGGGGAAGCCAGTCGTGTGGCCGGACGTGTCTAAAGTGACCCGATGGGTGCCGAGAACTTCTCCAGAGCAAAGCCAAGGAACGGTGTTTCCCAGCCTTTCCGTAGCTCCTCAAAAGCCACCAACCTAAATCTGGAGGATGAACAGCCGCGACGAAATAGTCAGTGCTGGAGAGGTCAGCAGCTGCGGCTCTCTTGACCCCGGCGTCGATTTCGAAGTCCAGGGCGAAGCAGGCCGCAAGCACACAAAGCGGGCGAGGAATGGGGTCACTGCCGGCCCCTGCTACACCTCTGCGGCTCTTCCCTGTACGCGCCCGCGCTGAAGTTGCCCCCAAAGGCAGTTGGCCAATAGCTGTGGTTTGATGGCGCCCAGACTGCTGAGTCCGGGAGTTGGTGCACGTGGGGCTGCTCAGCTTTGGAGTTCAGGGGCCCGACTGGCGTTCCAGACACTCCAGCTCTCCCTGCCGACCCATGCTTTGGGACCGAGTAGTTTCACAGCTAAATAAAAGCTAAACTAACACTAGACTAAACATAACACGGGCGATTTCTTTTTTGGTTGGAGGGTAGGGGCGGGGATGAGAGGCCCGACTGTCTGTCTAGTGGAGTTGGATATTCAGCGGAGCTCCCAGGTGCCGGGTCTTGGGCCTTGGAGGGAAGATGTGGGGCGGGCCGAAATCAGGATACCGCTGCTGGAGTTGCCTATTTGAAGGGGGTGGAAATGGGGAGCAGAAGAACGACTAATATTACATTTCTGAGCTCCCAGCTGGATCACTTATTGAGCAGGGACACGTCATAAAAAGCAAAGTCTGGACCACGCGTCCAAAATGTTTAAATCGATTCCTGAGCCCTTTCTCCCTTCACATATGAGCTGATATGTTTTCACAGCAGGAAGTAAAGGGAGGAAGGGACCCGAGACGGACCTGGGTAATGGTGAGGGGGACCCCAGATGCCGCCTCCTTGAAGCTGGGAGGGAGAAATCCCTGGGCATCTTCCAACTTCGCAAAAGGGCTTTGTTCTCTGTGTACTTTCCTGACTTCTTGGGGGTTCCCATTGGGTCTCGGAGGAATCCATTCACTTTTGAGGGAGTCTTTGATCACCGAACACGGAGTTACAGCCCCTCTACTCCAATGGCTTCCAAATAGAATATTGAACAGAAGGGTGGCTACCCGACTCTTCTTGCGGGTGTAGCAAAATGAGGGTTTGAGCATCATTGTTTGTGCTCAGGACAGTGATTAAGTCATTTTTAGGAATTTAGTATTGTACGAAATCTTTCATTAACCGCTGAATGGACAGCGTGCACTCTGGAGCATCTCTGACATGCCCGTGTCCTCAAGATAGTTATCTTGAGCAAGAAAGTGCTCGCTGTGCATTTGCCTGTCTTTCTCCAAATCGCAAATTTTCAACACATGTAAATGATAACTTGCCTCCCAACAGGCCATTAAAAGTACTGTGCTCCCTTCCTTCTTTTTCTCCTTCGTGCTCCATTCCCCACCCCACCCCCACCCCCTCCTGGACTCCTTATTCCAATTCAGTGTTCAATTCCACAGTTGCCCCTGGTGCAGCCCACGGCGGCGGAGGATGCGGTGCAAGAAAAGACTGTTGAGGACTTCATCCCCCAAGCGTGCATTTCCCGAGGCTGCTGATTGGAACACATTGTCTCCAGGCATTATAGAGCTGCGTGTTGGGGCTACTGTGTTATCTTTAGTGTTCACTAAAAACAATTGACTGATACCCCCCTCCAAAGAGCAGCAGCACACACACATATACGCGCGCGTACACACACACATACACACGCACTCCCCCCACCCCCTCCATTTCTTCCTCTTCTTCTTTTTTTAAGTAATGCTTTGTTGTGCTAAAACTAGTTGGACGAGTTAGGGTGTTGCTGCTGTTCGGAGGCCCTGACCAATGGAACCCGATCCACCCCGCTGTGCGTAAGCGCGCAATTAAGGATTTAACCAAGGCTGTGCTGCGCCTTAGCCAGCAGTGAGCTTGCCGGAGACAGAGCCTCCACGACTCCCAGCCTCCTCCTCGCCGCCGCCGCCGCCACCTCCTCCTCCTTCTCTCCTCCTCCTCCTCTTCCTCCTCCTCCCTCACTCCCACAGCCATGTCTGCTTAGAACAGGACAGCCCCACAAGCCAACTCCGGCAGCAGCCGCCACCACAGCAGCAGGAAGAGTCGCCGCCGCCTGCGAGCGATGACAGGAGTATTTGACAGAAGAGTCCCCAGCATCCGATCCGGCGACTTCCAAGCTCCGTTCCAGACGTCCGCGGCCATGCACCATCCGTCTCAGGAATCTCCAACTTTGCCGGAGTCTTCCGCCACCGATTCCGACTACTACAGCCCCACGGGGGGAGCCCCACATGGCTACTGCTCTCCTACCTCGGCTTCCTACGGCAAAGCGCTCAATCCCTACCAATACCAGTACCACGGCGTGAACGGGTCTGCCGGGAGCTACCCAGCCAAAGCCTACGCGGACTACAGCTACGCCAGCCCCTACCACCAGTACAGCGGCGCCTACAACCGCGTCCCGAGCGCCACCAGCCAGCCAGGTACGGAGGGAGAAGGGTGGGACAGAGGGACAGATACAGGGTCACCAAGGGCACGGGAGGCGAGATGGGGTGGGATATTAGAGGCCACACCATCCACTGGAATGGGGTGCACCCAGCACGGAGTGGGGGCCTGGACTCTGCAGCCAAGAAAGGGCCAGCCTTTTAGGGATTCTTAGTGGAAGGAGCCTGCGGGGGTCCGGACTAGCGTCTATTCCCTACGGCACCTTTGGGAGGCCCTCTGTCGCGGGATTCCCTGGTTGCCTGGCCAGGAAACTAGCAACGCTGGAAAGGGGGGTAGAGGTGGAGGGAAGAAAGAATCAAGCAGCCCCAGTGGCGTTTGCGTAATAAAGGGAAATTAGTTTGTTGAAAATTCTGGTAAGTGTGCCTGGCTAGTGAGAGTGAGAGTGGAAGGCTGCCTCAAAGGCTCTGTCGGGATTAGTATGAGAGCAGCCACGAGTCAGCCGTGCCAGTGCCCGAAGCGCACCCGGAGGGTGGCGGGTTTGGGGAGCTGTAGACCACCAGAGGAAGAGCCCTGCGGTTTATCCAAGGTACTTCCAAAAACAAAAAGCCATTTAAAAGTGGAGGAGGGTTGTTGAAGGGTCACGTTGTTGGAGGGATTCCCCTCCCCCTCCCCACCCCGCTGGTGCCTTAAATTTGTCTTCCTCCTCCTCCCACTCCCTCCTTAGGGAACTTAGTTGGAGAGTTTAAGAGGGTTAGTTAGCTTGGGCGGTAAAAAAGAGGCATGAGGTCTCTGTGGAGAGGTTTTACTGGTGGAGTTTGATCTCTTCCCACCAGCACATTAATAATCCTGCTAATATTAGCATCCCCTACGCTGGCAGAACTGAGACCACAGCCCCACAGCCCTCACCCTCCACCCTTCCTCTCCCAAGAGCTCGCCACACACACACACCCCATAGAGAAGTTCTCTGCGCATTCGGGGAATGGGTGCTTCTGATAAATTGGTACTTTGGGAGAAGGGACCTTGGGACCCCAGAACATATTTGCAAAACACGGGTTCAGAAAATCTATTCCCCCTTTGATACTAAAAGATGAGAAAATCATCCTGTCCTGCCATCCCTTTCCTACGAGGACAAACCCCCGATTCCTTTTCAATGTGTGTGATTTTTGCTGAACATTAAAAAGAGGGCGGGGGTGGGATGTCTTTTACTGTCTCTGTATTTCGTGTATAAGTGGAAGATTTTTCCCCCTTTGACCAAGAACCTATTAAGTCTATTTGTAAAAGAAACCAGACACATCTGTGCCCTCGCTGATCTGCAGTGAGATTATGGGGGCTGCATAATCGGCCCTCTGTCTGCGGCAGCCACCACCGCTCGCTGCAGAAGTAAAGGAGCACAGTTTGCTCGTGGGTCTTTGAACTTTGTAGACCTCAGTTAGCGTCTTCCCTGCCCATGAGTCTGGCCTCCGCCGGCGCCTGAACAGACGTTCACCGCCCAGGGCCTCCCCCTTGAAGCCCCGGGAGGGGCTGGCCATTCTCACCCCCAGACACGGGGGTGAACGCAGGGTGAGAGTAGGGAGAAGTAGGAATCGTGGCATGGGCTGAATTCCAGACACCAATAAGGGAGCTGTGCTGTATGGAGTGATTTGAAACAGACTTTGAGAATCTGAATGAACAGGGTAGGGAATGAATCAGAGACTACCTGGCTTTTCCACGATTTCAGGGAGGAGCATCTTTATCTGGGCCTTGTAAAGCAAAGGGGGGTGATATGTAGGGAAAGAGAGTGAAGCCTACATGATAAGAAACTCAAGGGCTACATTTGAGGGTCCTCTGCAAAAAGCCCATTGTCTGCCGACAAGTTCTAACCGAATCTGTTTTGATTATTTAGAAAAAGAAGTGGCCGAGCCCGAGGTGAGGATGGTGAACGGCAAACCAAAAAAAGTTCGCAAACCCAGGACTATTTATTCCAGCTTTCAGCTGGCCGCGTTACAGAGAAGGTTTCAGAAGACTCAGTACCTCGCCCTGCCAGAACGCGCCGAGCTGGCCGCCTCGCTGGGACTTACGCAAACACAGGTAAACCCAGGCACTGTCGGGCTTAGGCCTCGCTTGGGCTGCAAGCCTGAATGGGCTGCGTGGTTCAGTCCCCAGCGGCTGGGGCCGATTCGATGGCACTCGGGAGAAACTCAGAAAGACGCTCCCCACCTCCACCCCGTGCCCTTCCCTCCAAGAGTCAGCCCAGGTGTCGCCGCCATGCGACGATGGGGACGGGTCGGGGACGTTGTTCGTCCCGAGACGCCCCCGCATGGAGTCTCGGGGAAGAGGGAAGGGGTCAATTTCTTAGGTTGGGAAAAATGTGAGAGTTATTCTAGGATGTCCTCGCAGCCTCATGAAGTTATGTGATGCTCTTCAAAATGCGTGGCCGCCCCGGGGTGAGCAAGACCCGGAGGCTTCGCAGGGGTCTCAGGCGGTGCAAAGCCCAAGGAACGTTGCCTCGGACAGGAAAAACTCAGAGTCGCTCCCTGCTCCTGCTGGAGCTTTAGGCCGCAGAAGCCAGAAGGTCGCGGGCTTTGGGGTGGGGGGCGCTGTTGTATGGGGAAATCTTTCAGGATTGTTTTTCAAGCCCTTCACTTCCACTCCAACCCGGCTAAGGCGTACAGAAGTATAAAGAATGTTCGAGGGGGACGGATGTGGCTCAAATAGTTGGGCGTCTGTCTCCCATATGGAGGGACCTGGTGTTCGATTCCCGGGACTCCCGGTAAAAATTAAATAAAATAAACAATGTTCGAGTCGCCGCCCAGAGCTGCAGGCAGATAGATTTAGGACGCTGAGCAGGCAGCGAAGAGACAGGAGCCGGAGGGTGGGGGATCGTTTGTGTCCCCCAGTACACGCGCGCGCATCTCTCCCCCGCCGGGCTCCAGACATTGTTTTGGGGACCCTCCCGGCTCTGCGCTGTGAGAGCCCTGCGCGGGCCTACACTTGAG
Source organism: Tolypeutes matacus (assembly GCA_026826555.1). Classification (NCBI taxonomy): domain Eukaryota; kingdom Metazoa; phylum Chordata; class Mammalia; order Cingulata; family Chlamyphoridae; genus Tolypeutes; species Tolypeutes matacus. The sequence goes on along the minus strand of JAKSZT010053770.1, from coordinate 49,487,777 downwards.
CGCACGCCGCTGCGGACACGCGAACGCGCACACTTCGCGTTCGCGTTCACCTTCCCCTAAGCCCAAACAAAAGACAAAAGGCTTGGGGTCGCCTGCCCGGGCGCCCGCTTCCATTTGCGCGCCCCAGGCTGTGCCCCAGACCCAGCCACTTTGCCAAAGTCCGTGAGTTGCGGAAAGACGCGTGGGTCCCGCCGCCTGGAGACCTGAAGCTGTCTCCTACTGCCGCTCCGGGGAACACGGGGGTCGCCTCTGAGTGTCCGGGTAACGTGTGCCTTTGTTCCCCCACCCAGGTGAAAATCTGGTTTCAGAACAAAAGATCCAAGATCAAGAAGATCATGAAAAACGGGGAGATGCCCCCGGAGCACAGCCCCAGCTCCAGCGACCCTATGGCTTGTAACTCGCCGCAGTCTCCGGCGGTGTGGGAGCCTCAGGGCTCGTCCCGCTCGCTCAGCCACCACCCTCATGCCCACCCTCCGACCTCCAACCCATCCCCTGCGTCCAGCTACCTGGAGAACTCGGCTTCCTGGTACCCGAGCGCAGCCAGCTCAATCAATCCCCACCTGCCGCCGCCTGGCTCCTTACAGCACCCGCTGGCGCTGGCCTCCGGGACACTCTATTAGACCAGCCGATTTCTCTCTCTCTCTCTTTGGGACTACCGTGTTTTGCTGTTTTAGAAATCATAAAGAAAGGCATTCATATGGGGAAGTTTGGAAAATGGAAACAAAAAGATTCAAGTGTAAAGCTTTTTTTTTTTTTTTTTTTTTTTTTTTGCATGTAAGTTATTGCATTTCAAAGGACCCTGGTCCTCTCTTTTCACAGACGAACTTTTTTTGCGCAACTGTGGACACTATCAATGGTGCCTTGAAATCTATGACCTCAACTTTTCAAAAGACTTTTTCCAATGTTATTTTAACCATGTAAATAAGTGTAGATAGAGGAATTAACTGTATATTCTGGATAAATAAAATTATTTCGACCATGAAAGTAAAATGTTTCCAAAAAAAACTACTCCCATTTGGCCCTCTGATAATTGGTTAGTGAAGTCTTATGCCAGCAATTAAAGGAAGGCAAACTCTGCAGAGATCCAACAAGGCAGAAGCAAAGACAGAAATCAGGACTACATGGATGCAGAACTGTACATGTTTATATGTTCGGTGCTGTCATATATATGTCTATATGATAGATGACCTGTTTATAATACTACCCTATAATATGCATTTAGGTGTTTTTTGGCCTAACCACAGGAAAAAAAAAAGTTTAGATCATTTTAAATTTAACCCCAAGTTATTTCAGGTAGAAAGTGATGATGGAATCTAAATACACTCCTCCCACCTCCTACAGGAGTGAGAAGGCAACAGAAATCCCTCAATAACCCCTCTGAATTCTAAGCCCAAGGCAATTAGTGTGAACTACCCCCCTCCCATCAGCCACTGTGTATTGCCAGAGCAATTAGACAAATTACACTCCCTTGGAAAGGAGCTTCCAGAGATGAGAAAAAGAAAAATAAATCTGCCTCATTTGTATTAATTTTTTTTTTTTTAACATCTGAAATGTTTGGGCCAAGGTAAATAGGAGAGCCTTAGAATCCTTGGATATATTATAAATTTATCTAAGCTCTTTCAGAGAGCCTAAAGGTAATTTGGAGCCCTGAAGCCCTCTCTGGATTGTAGGAATTTAGAACAATGATGGACCTAAATCAGTAGGCCGAGCAGTACAGGTGGTGGGGCATTTGTCCACCAACCAAAAGTGAGAATTGCAGGGTGGAGGAAAGGAATGAAAGCATTGTGGCTCCATGTTGATTTCATTTTATGTGAGATAACATTCTTAATATAAAAATTTTTTTTCTTCATCCTCTTTACCACTCTATGGTTTTTGCAGGAAGGAGATCCCTCTGCTTTGCTTTTACACAAAACAGTGACAAAGCAGGTTCCAAAGGATGAGAAATTGAATCTCTGGGGGATTTCTCCTTTGTGAAGCTTTCTCTGGGACAGAGAAGGAAGAATTGCAGTAACCGTGCCTATGTCCCGTCCTTCTCCCGGTGCCCATTCACATAGACATCAGCAGTGAGACCAAAGCTACAGGCCGGGTCTAGAACTGTGCCCCCAGGCCGGGATTGTAGGCATCTTTCTGAATGTCTGTTCTTTCACCTGACTCTATTTCCTTAGGATGCCAAGAGAAAACGTACTTTGGAAATGATAAGGTGCATGTGAAATATTTTATAGCTAGGAAGTCGGCAGCAATTATTGTGACAAAAGAGCCTTCTTAAAGGGAGGGGATTAGAACATTAAAAATTACATGGTGTCATCTGAGAATTTCTGAGAAGGCCCTTCCAGGGTTGAGACTAGACCTGAAAAGGCACGCTGTGTGTCCAGAAGGGAATTTACCTGTGTGCTCTCTGTTTCTCTCTCCCTCTCCTTTCCTGCCCCCCCCATCCATCCCCCTTGATTTCTTCATTGTCTCCCCCCTCCCTTTCTTTCCAGGAGGGAAATCTAGCTCCTCTGTTTGAAACGGCTTGGCCATGAGAGATTCAATGGTTCGGCGGGTCTTTAGAAGCTCCCTGCCTGGCCCGGGCACCACTCAAGGCTGAACCAGCGAGCAGCTGCCTGGGCTCTGGATCCTTCCTCCGGCCCCCAACGCCGGAACGGCAGCTCCTCGCAACTTTGCCGCCGCCTCCGCCAGCGCCGAGGCTGCCAAGGCGCCCTCTTGCCGGATAAATTCCGGGTGGCGAGGCGTTCAGGAGAAAGCCAAACGTCGCCCCATTTTGTTTTCTGCGCTGTCAGAGAATGGAAGGTTTGGGGGAAGAAGTGGAAGAATCTATTTCCTGCTTTTCTTTTCTTTTTTTTTTTTTTTCTTTTCTTTTTTTTTTCCCCCCCTTTGCTTGTAAGGATTTCGGGAGTTTCCATTACACCAAAAGCCGGCGCTTTATTTCGGGCGAGTCCGGCTGTGAGAAACCCGGCGTCCCAGACTTGCCAGCGCCTGGTTTTCCCCTGCGCGGGCGCCTCTTCCTGCCTACGGGTGCGTGTTTGGGAAGGTTGGGGGCGGTGGTGCGCATCCATCGTACACGTCTAACATTTCCCACCCACTGGCTGCCTGGCCGTGGCAAGAATGTGGCGAGAAATGCCCTTTTCCTCTGCACATGGAGAAGACAGACATTTTTCCCACCGGTCCCCATCATAACCCCATCCCCCTTCTTGGCTTTGAAAAGGGGGATCCCTTTCACACTACACCCAACCACCGCGCGCAGTCCAGCTGAGCTCAGACTTTTCGCCGGAAAGAAGAGAGAAGCCCCAACCCCCCTCAACCCCACCCCCAGCCTTGACGCTGCTTGTTGTTAAGGGCACCAAAGCCTCCTTGAGAGGCGGCCGGGCCCAGCGCCGCGCGGACACAGGCTTGGTTTCAGGATTCATTCCCTTGCGCTAACCTCACTTCTTCCACTCGTAGTGGCCTCTTCTCTTGCGCGGTTTTTGTTTTTTTAAACTTGGTCCAGGAGCCGTGGACAAAAATATTTTGGCAAACCAATCTCCAGCGGGTTTTCCCTGGCACCATGGGGATTCTCCCCAGGGAATTTAACTCCCTGCAGTCCTGCGCCCAAGGATGTAAAAATAACAGATACGCAGCAAAGTCTAAAAATATCCGTGATGTTTCTCTTCCTCGCTCTCCCTCCCACCTTCCCTTTCCTTCTCCATTGTTTATTCTTATATCTAATATAAACGTGTTCCATTCTTCAGCATATTCCCAGACGGGCCAACACCACTCTCTAGGACTCGCTCTGGGCGTCCCCCTCTTTCGCCTACCCCTTGGCGTCCCCAGTTGCCTAGCTCGCAACCTAGTGCTCCCATGAGGATCAAGCCCATCCTAAGATTTAGTTTTCTTTTCCGTGGGTCTCTTCCCACCTTCACTCCCATACTCCTCACCCGCCCCCCCCCCCCCCCCCCCATTTTTAGGCCTCCTCACAAAGCCCAAGAGATCCGGGGCATGTAGGCAGGGCCAGTGCAGTTCCACGATGTCCTGTCTGCCTCCTGGGCCCTTTCTTGTAAGATAATTTGGCCTTTGTTCGACTAGGCAGATCTCTGCCCTTTTTACGCCCCCCCCCTTTTTTTCTGGAGGAACAGGGGGCGGCTTGGGGAGCCGAGAGAAGACGCATTCCTGTGGGTGCCAGGCGGCTCCAGTGCTGAGCCACAAGGCCTGAGACACACACACAGAGGAACCCGCAGACCTCGCTGCCCTTGATCTCGCGCGCTCTCTCTCAGTGCCGTCGAGGTACCCACCCGGGAGCCTATCCACCCACACTCGGATCCACCCTGGGCTCGGCTTCGGCTGGGGAAGGAGTGCGTTGACCGGCACACAGACACACTCGCACACACCCCCTCCCGTTGACACAGGCCAGGCCAGGATCTCCCCGCCCAAGCCAATTCTCTTTCTCCCGCCTCTTAGCCCACAATCCCAGACGCGCCGGCTAGCCTCTTCTGGCTCCTTTGATCCCACCGGACACCCCACGGCTTGCGGCGTCCTGGCCGCGCGGTCCCGGGAGTCACCCACAGTGCACCAAGGCCAGGCCGCGCTCTCCCTTCAGAGCGCCCTACAGCTCACGCGGGCCTTGATAGCGCTAGGTCTGCTGAGCTCCCCAGCCAGAGGTGCACGGGCTGCCAGCTAGAACAGCCCCCCCGCAGCCCACCCCCCACACTCCTCAGCGCTTCCTTTCAATTCGTGGAGAGAGACTTTTAGTGCTATCCAACCATCCCTCCCCCACACACACACCGCCCCCCCCATACCATCCCCACAACCTTTTGGATCGCACGCCTCCCACTGGCCGCTGGGGTCGCGCCAACCCGGAGCGCTCCAGCCCTCCCGGGCGGCACGCCCTGAGGGCAGACGCCCTCCAGCACCTCTGGGAAGCGCGCCACGCCGGCGGATCTGCCTGCGGTCAGCTCTCTCCTCCACCCTTAAGCACCCCCCTCCCACAGCGGGTGGGTGGAGGTTTCCACCGCCCCGGAACTTGGAGAGGGGGCGCTGCGGATTGCTGCAGCCTTCCACCGGCTTTCCTAGGTTGCCCCCGAACCTTGGACACAGTACTTGTTTTTTTCAAACCCGGCCCAGTACAACGAACTCCGAGCCTCAAAATCACCCCAAATAGCGGTGGCGCATGTGGGATTGGTTAAATATTTTTCTGCTCAGCCTTGGCTTCCCCCACCCACTCCCTTCCCTACACACACACCGCGCTTTCTTTTACATCTCACAGGCTTTAGGTTCCTCACTGGTAGAGAGCAGAAAGTATATATGTATCTACTGGGAGGAGGGGGGGGCGGCGGGCGGGGAGACTTCCCTTCAATCATCCAGGGCTGCCGGCTGTAATGTAATAACCTGTTTTATCGGTTGAGCTCGAACCGTGAAGATAGAACTAGGGGAATTTATATGCAATCTTTCTTTAAGAGAGATTGAGTCCTGCTTTGTAGCAATTAAATGTTTCTGCTCTTTTGTTCGCTGGGACTTCTTATTTACTTCTGATTTAGGGGGATCAGAAGAAGTATCTTTGCCAAAAGCGCATGTATTATTGAGTCTGTTCCACATCCTAAACCAAGATTTATACAAAACCGTGAAATACCACACATTACGACCTATCCCCACAGGAAGGGAAAAAAATGACTTCATAACATCATTCCCTACACACACACACACACACACACACACACACACACGCACACACTCTCTCTCTCTCCAAATTTCAATCTTGATTCTCTGTCAAATCTCCACCTTACACAGTCTGCTGTATTTTCTTTTAAAGAAGTGCACGGAGGTTAAGGCGGGTAAACAATTCACAAACTATGGTTTATTTTAAAGCATTTTTTTTTTCCTTGCAAAGGCGAGAAGATAGAAATCTGCCACTGGAAGCTGATTGTCATCTAGGGACTTTTCCTGCCCCTTGCCATTTGTAAGGTGGGGGCAGAGGGGCGGGGAAAGAAACAGAATATGGACTCAACTTTCATCTATGAACAGGGGTCACCAAACAGGGGACATTTCATTATTGCCCTTAAATTCACGGGAGTTCAGAAGCCTACTTGCCACTCTGCGGGGTGGACCTGCCTGGGCAGCTCCCTGGTCTGTGAGGTGATAGGAGGAAGGAGAATTATCATGTACTGTCCTAGAGACTGAAAAACATGCCCAGGAAATTTGCTGTGTTCAAAGTGGGAGAAGTGAGCTCCTGGGGAGAGAAGACTTTTAAGTATCTCTGACCAGGAGGTCCTCACCAGGAACCAGATACTCCAGAGGGCTCCTCTCAGAGCAGGGTTCATCCTCTTTGAGGCAACAGCTTGAACTCCCAGAGCACTTTCATTCTAGGACCAGCACAGCTCCCAGCTTCCCTCCAGCCTCTTATTCTAACTCTCTGAACCCCTCTCATGTTGGTCATACCATTTTTGAGGAGACTAATCTTGTTTTTGGGCTGGGGGGTGGGGTGGGCAAGTCCATTTTATTTTTAAAAAACACATAAAACTGGACTTTCTGAAAGCTAGAAAGAAATATACTGATGACTTGCATCAAAAGAAGCAGCTGGACTGGTTTATGGTGTGTGTGTGTGGGTTAATTAATAGAATTTAATGGTGGGATTAAAACTAATAGCCAGCCAAGCTGAGTGGAGGAGGCATCTTTCCAGCTGGCTTTACTTAATTAGCAGCAATTAATACATTTTCTGCTAATATCCTTTAGGACTCTCCATGACTTGTTCTCCATGAAAGAGAATAGAGATAGAGCATGGAAACATTTTCAAGCACCCAGGGTGTTTTGCTCTGATGACAAGAGAGATCGCAAATTCATTTAAGAAAATGTTCATAAACAAGTGACAGGCCTGCTCTGAGGTGCCTTAGTGGAAACAAAGGTGAAACTAACAAATGTTCTTTCCTTTGAGGGAGGGGTACTTTTTTTTTTTTTTTTAAGAAGCGTGGAAATGCTTTAAGACAGAGGAGAAAAGGCAGGAGGTTAAAAAAATAAGAAAAAAATTATTTCAGACTTAAGGCAGCAGCAGATGCAGCAGTCCTTGCAAACACATCAGCCCTGCACATATTGAAGATTTGGACACATAATGCTTCAGACCACTGATTTGCTATTTTCTTAATTCCCGCTCTTCTTTTTCCATATGAATCAAACAGTCTTTTGTCCTTCAGGGTTTGATTTGATCGCTACTGTTCACATTTCACTTTTGTATTTTCCTCTTCCTATACCATTACTCATTGAGTGCCCGGTGAAATTACAATCGTACATTTTCAACTCAGCAACCCATTTGCAGTGCAAAAATAGGGTCTAAATAATGGCTGAATTAGCCCTACTGGACAGTTTCAGATGTAACACTCTGTAATAATTATATTGCAGGCTGGATTAGGATGCTATTATCATAATCTGGACGTTTACAATTATCTGTAATTTGCAAAGATGCGCCAGGTCTTGATTACAGCAGTTTTTTTTTTTTTTTTTTTTTTGTATCACGCTAACCATCACTAAACAGTGACAGTAATAACAGCTAATTTTGCTGGCAATATAAGAGGTGCTGGGGTGTGCAAACAATTTCACACCTGGATGTGCTCACTCAACCAAGAATATAGAGAAAGAGCTTCTGCCCTGAGACTCAGAAAAATATCCTCCTCTGCTTCTGTTCAGTATAGATTTCTAGACCCTGATCATTGCTTAAGAGATATTTACTGAGGGTAAGTTTTTATTTCTTGCATACTTCAAGTTGCCTCATATTTCTTTTCTCACACTTTCAAAGCTATATTTGTTGCTGTTGCAATTTATCATGGACTATAACTTTGTTTCATAGATCCCCCCCTCCCCATTCTGAACTTCTATCCCCTTTAACAGTAACAGGTCTGTCGTTCTGGTGAGTAAAGGGATTCGGGTGAGAATGGGATCCTTAAGACTCGATTTGTCTTTTTTGCTTTCTGTGCTGTTGATGCATTTGGCGCAACTTGCGACTAGAGACTGGGAAATGGACCAGGTTTCTGTAAGGTGCTGGGGGGAGCCGGCTGGAGATTCCAAGCTAAAATCTGGTTTGAAAATTGTTCATCGAAGCTAGTCCTAGGTGAATCCATTGAGGTCTTTACATGGTGGCGATGATTTTATGTTTTGGGGAGTCAAGAAAGCAAATGGATCTCGCAACGGGGCTCCTTTGGTATCACAGGTATGCAGACATTTTCAAAGGCAGGTCTAACTCTGAATCTCGGCTATGTATAATCCCTTTGACATCTATACTCCACCTGCGGGAAAGTTTACGGAATAAATGGCCTCTGAATCCCTTGAATCCTGCTTTGCAGACCCTTTGCCTCAAGCAGGTCTGTGTGCTTGTGTATGTGAGTGTGCATGTGTGTTGTACGGGAGTGGGGGGCAGGCAGGGATGAGGACCGTTGGGCTATTGCCTACCGGGCCCAAACAGTGCAGACCGTAGAGTTGGAGGGGTGGCTGATTCAAGGTTACAAATAAGTCTGATTTAGGAACGCAACAAGGAAGCTTTCTGCTTCAAGAGGTGCTATTCTATCTATAGATGACTTTGTTTCCTGACCCTGTTGACGTTGGAGGCAGCTAGAGATGTGAAGTACTAGAGCCTGAGAATCGTTGGGTCTCCTACCCCAGTGCGAAAAGGCCTTTCTCAGGTGGAGAGAACCTTTGGACTGTTATGCCAAAGATAGTGAAATGCTTATTGACGCCAACGAGCAATCGTCCTCTCTACCCGCAGCCCCACCCCTCGCAGCTTTTTTTTTTTTTTTTTTAAATGGGAAATGTGGTCAGAGGAAGGCTCTAGAACTCGAACTCAGCAACCTCCAGGGAAGATCTAATGTGGGGAGGTGTAGTAGGCACTGCGAGCGGCAAAGCCTTTCACCCATGCCCCTGCCTTTCGCCCACGCCCCTCCTACCAATCCCTCCCTTGGGAATCGGTTTACTTCCTAAGAGGTGAAAATATTAACCCTTGAGGTTCGGAAGACCCAGAGGAAGCCCAATTCCAAGGACAGTTCTAGAGGGACCCCTTGGCAGAATCTCTTGTTGAATTAAACTCACGTTAAGAGAGAGCGATGGATGCCTCATGACAACAACCTCCAATGTGTTAACATGCATTTGCTGGGTTTCAGCATTCCATGTGCTCACAGTGGTTTGGCATGTATCTGGTAGTTTTTTTTTTTTTTTTTTTTTTTTAAGAAAAATTAGTGTTGGTTTCGATGTATGGTAGCTTTCTCTCTAACGTAATTTGAATAATTCAGCAAAGCCCCACTACCAGCTGTACTTCTGCAGCCTCTTCCATTCTTTTCAGCATTATAATTTTGGTTAATTTTCAATTTTAGGTCCTACGTCTCTGCAATTTGTGTATGAATAACAGAATAATTTCCCTCTTTTGTTTCGCCTTTCCTGTTCCTGAATCTAAATAAAGATGGCTTTTTAGTATTAAAAGTGGAAGAAAATTACAGGTAATTATCTTTGACGGTAAAAACGCTGTAATCAGCGGGCTACATGAAAAATTACTCTAATTATGGCTGCATTTAAGAGAATGGAAAAAAACCTTCTTGTGGATAAAAACCTTAAATTGTCCCCAATGTCTGCTTCAAATTGGATGGCACTGCAGCTGGAGGCTTTGTTCAGAATTGATCCTGGGGAGCTACGAACCCAAAGTTTCACAGTAGGAAGGGGGAAAAAAGAAAACATTTTTCCTAATGTAACAATGCGAATGCTAGAAAATGACAAGACTGATCGGTTTTAAACCATTCTGAAGACTGACTAAGCGTGGAAGTTGCTCAACAAAAAAAGGAACGGGTATATTGGTAAGTAGTCTTTGCTTTGTGTCTAATTATAGTGACTGTCCTTTTGCACGACTGTATGTCGCTGTCATTATATGGAGCACTCTGAGTATCTCTATTGACTTCTGATAAATGGCTCAGTGGTTTCAAGGTTCATAATTTGAAGGATGCCCAGGTCTGTAGCCATTAATTCTCGCAGTACGGGGCTTCCTGCTTGTATGATGAAAAGACTTTTCATTTTCATTATTTCTGTGCTATCCACAAGATCGGAAGGCTGTATTTCATCCAGTATAGTGCATTTTCCTACCTAGCTAGCTTGCAATGGGTTTTTAACATTAAGCAGCTATAACTGCTCATTTACTTTTTGTTATTTACCTTTTATTCTTTCTTTTATTTGTTTAAAAAAAACGGTTTCCAAACAAAGATACAACTGTATTATTTTTGCTGGGGAAAGGGAACAGAGAATACTCAGTTTCAGCATTGAACACTACTGGATGTCTAAAGGCTAACCTGGGCATAGGTCATACTAATGTTTAAAAAAAAGAGAGAGAGATAATGTGTAGAAATTATAAAAGAAATGTAAGTGGTAAAGGAAATTGAGAAAACACCCATGGCTGTTAAAGTACTTAAGACAAAGGCTAGTGGTACAAACTGACATCTTTGCAGGCACTTGATGGGCTGCAAATACAGAGCTTCCCATATTAGGGAATAGCACTTCTTTTAAGAGTGATAGAAAATATAATGGGAGGGAGGGAGGCGGGAGGGTGAGAGAAAGACAGAGACACACACAGAAAAAACATACAGGACACTCCCAGCATTTTGTGGCTTTTACTCCATATATGAAAGAAGACAAAAACATACAAAGTATATGTACAACTAAAATTCAACAATATATACAGAAATGTTTCTCGATATAAACGTCCCTATTAGCTTAGTGAATGCCACCAATTCACCTAGTGGAGGTGTCAAAGCAATAGAATGGTAATTTGGTTGGTTCCTCTGTCTTTCCTGATTCCAGTTCTAGGTTTGGGGTTGGGAAAGAGTGGTTTTTATCATAATTCCTGTCCATTCCATTTTGATAAAACATGCAGCGTTCTTTCTGTGGCAACGTTCTAATCGTACAGCCAGTATTTCCTTTTTCTTTAGAGAAGGGCTGTTATGTGAGGTTTTTATTTCTTTTCCTTTTTTTTCTTTTTTTTTTTTGTTAGTCTGGGATTGGTAAATAAAAATGCAGTGGTCCAAAATGCTTCTTTTTCATCATGTAATGTCTTAAGCTCATTAAACAAGTAAAAATGCTGCCATGTTTGTGCAGATTCTTCTGGTCAGGGAAAAATGTCTGTAGAAAAAGTCATTTGATGGATACTCCCAAAGAGAAGAGGAGGCTCAGAGCCTGGATTCCCAAAGGGGAAGGGAAAATATCCTTACAGTGAGGGGTTTCAGGAGCACTGGCATAGAAACCATTCTCTCTCTTTCTCGGCGATGCACAGTTACTAAGTTTGTTCAAGGGACAATGCTGACAAGGTAAGGAAAGGAAAGATGAAAAGAAGGAAAGGAAAGCTGGGAGAGAAGGAAGGTAGGAAGAAAAGGAGGGTGGAAAAGAAAGGGAAGAGTGAGAAAGGAAGAGAGAGAGAGAGTGAGAGAGCAAAGGAGCAAGCGCCCAGCTGGTCCCTGGCCACACGTAGGAGTTCTCCTGAGCCTGCTCCTTCAGCTGGCTCGGTTTGGCAGATATAAGCAGGTCCCGGATCCTCCTTGCCTTTTCCAGACGTTTCTCTAAGGTAGCGATTTCCCTCAGACAACTCACATCATTTGTGGTCTCTGCATCGTATCCTGGTGTGGGGAGGAGTACCAGTGAGAATAGCCCGGCATGTAGCTGTTGGGGGCCATACTGACGCCCTTGGCTGAGGCAGAAACGTCCCACACCGGAGGCAGCGCTGGTGAGCGCGGCGACAAGGCTGCCGAGCCCGGGAGAGGGTCGCTCTCATGCGGATTACTGCCCTGCTTCAGCAGTTTCTTAAATTTAGAGCGTTTGTTCTGAAACCATATCTTCACCTGGAATGAAATGCAGCGATTTAGGCCCAAAAAACATGAAACCAGTGACTCTAGCGTCAATTGGATTTTAGAAGCGATAGCTTGGGGGAGGGGGGACCCCCCCAAAAAAAAAACCAAAACAACAAAAAGCCACTGCAAATGCCAACAATCTCCCAAGTCTCTGCCTCTCCTCTTCACCTTTTTCTAGTGTCCTTTCCCCCATCTACTAGCTATCTTATCTGGATACTTAATGTCCTTGTAATTCTTGAGTTGGGTGCTAGCCTGAGTTTAAAACAACAGCATAAATAAAAATAAAAATAAAGAAGGTGAATGAGATAGATGGAGTTAAAATCTAAAGGAGGATTTTTAAATGAAGCACTCTTCTGATCAAAGCTATATGATTAAATGCACCTCTTCCAATAGTCTGTGTTTTTATATATACCAACCCCCAAACTGGCTGGCTTTATGCATGTTATAGTGAACAAATGATTAGGAACAGATAAATCCTGTACATTTATAACCAAGTGCCTTGAATATAACTATGCATATATTGTACATGCCATATACTATGCAAGGAACAGCTTGCTCCAGACATAAATATATATCCACATAATCCTGCAGAGATTAGGGAGTGTACTCTTCTTTCCGCTCCCTATTTTGTGTATTTCCTAGTCAAGATGTGGTCAACAATCATCACATGATTGTTAGTGCAATCAATAAAAGCCAAAGAGCTTCTGAAAATTAAATGTGAATCAAGAATCTGGGATGGGAGCATATCCAAGCCAACATTCCACATCTACTTTCTTTGAAGAAGAGAATTCTATGGTGTTGCTTCCTTTACCACTAGCTATGGAATCTGCTTTTGCAAGAGGATTTCAAGTTACTGAAAAGCAGGAACTCCTTCATACCAAACCCCAATCTTTAAGGCAGTATGGCAAGAGAAAGCTGGCTGAATAGAAGAGAAGAGCTTAAGGCAACCATACACTCATTCCCCAGCAATAGTTTCATAAAACCTGAAGTTCCCTTAATGAAGATCACCTACCTCAGATGAGGCCTACCAATCCTAACAGCTATGTTAAAGCAACAAGGACAAAAACACAGGTGATTGCAACTTGGCTTTATGACCAGGGTCCTAATATGCTCACATAAGCCCTTCCTTGTGAAGTCTGAAATGCCCCATGAGTCTTTCAAGCTTAAATTAGTAGGACGGGAGAACTTCAGTAACTGCATTTAACTGCAACTTCACCTGCTGTAATTTTGGGAGCATTTCTCTTTGATCTCCAATTCTGCCATTCCCCAAGTCCTATGCTCTAGTGAGGTACCTCAGCAGGCACCAGCCCCTCAACCAGGATGATTTAACCACTGAGCATAGGTCAATCTTCAGAAAAGCCCACTTCAGCCATCCTAGGATGAGTTGTGTGCACCTTGATGCTTTTTACCAATCCCCAATAGAGCTTATACCAACCTGGCTTCCCCACCCCCTCCCCCATTTCACTTCATAATTTTTCTTTCTATACCAATAAGTTTAAATCCTTATTAGCTCCCAGGGCCCACAAAAGGAGCCTTAAGAAACATTGGCCATATTCTGTCTCCTGGCCCAAGCACCTTTTTCTCCTACGTGTTTGTTCTCTTTCATGTTGTTCTGATCTGGACTAGGACTTGAATGCATTATGAGTTTGGTCACCAAAGAATACTAGGCTGGGATGGGGTTACCGATGGTTGGAAGGATGTGCAAATCCAATCCAGACTCAATACCAGGTCATTTATTCCAAGCTGTGTTTTCCCAAGAAAGGGCACATCTGGAGCAAAGGCATTTGTCACTAAGCTCCTTCCATCCTTGGTTGACTAGGCCAAGAATGCCTTCTGAGGTGCTTTGCTCCCTTGCCCAGCCAGCGAGCAGGGTCAGCATCTCAGGGATATTCGGGCCTCCCGGGAATTACCTGTGTTTGTGTCAGTCCTAAGGAAGCTGCCAGTTCAGCTCTCTCTGGAAGGGCCAGGTACTGAGTCTGCTGGAAGCGATGGTTTAAAGCCTGGAGCTGCAGGCTGGAATAAATGGTCCGAGGCTTTCGAATCTTTTTCCCTTTTCCATTGAACCTGATTTCCCCATTTTCAATCACTGTGGTTTTTTGTTGATCTGCAAGCAAAGGACAGAGGAGTAGTTACCCCTTAGGCCACTGCTGCTTTCTCCTCGCCCGTGGCCTGGCCCGCGCCGGTCTCCCCAAAGCCCTTTGAGGGTTTCCTTGAAGCGTCCCCACGTCGCCCTGACCAGTCTGGGTCCATGGTGCCCGGGGGCTCCCAAGGCTGCGAAAGCTTCTCCCAGACCCAGCCTCTGGCCCTAACAAGGCGCGGTAGCCGGACTGAGGAGGCGCCCGAGGCCCTCGGGCAAACAGCCGCGCTCGGCTGCTGCGGAGACGGCGCCGACCGCTCCCCCGGGCGCAGGGCACGGCGGCGCGTCTGCTCTCTCGGCCAAGCGGGGCCACTCGGCCTGGCTTTACAGTGCCTTAGGCTGTGCATGATCCACCGGGGTGTTTCTGCGGCCAGTTGACAGGATGTCTCCAAGCCCGGTGTATCAAGTCCCCTCGGCTTGCTTGAAACGATTCTGCTGAGAGGGACCAAATCCCCAAACAAAACACAACCAGACGCACAGACTAGCTTTCGAGCAGGCTGTGCCTCACAGGGCAAACTGGTCCCCTTCGGGTGCTTGAAAACTATTCACCCGAGGCTCTCTGTTTCGCCTCCACGAACAAAGGAGCAGCCAACATTGTATCGAAAACCCTGGGGGGAGGGCGCCCGGTCACGGATGGGGGTGGGGGGCACCTCAAAGCCCGCGGTTAGAAGCCCAATTGTCGCCAGCTTAGCGAGAGCCCGAGGCCACCGCCAGCTTGCGTCCGGGTCACCAAAGCGAACCGGGCACCCCACGCAAAGTAGGCCACTGGCTGTCCTGCGGGGGTTGGGGAGCAAAACACACTCCAGCTCCGGCTCAGGAAAGTCCCCAGTCCTGGCAAACATGGGTCATAGCCCAGAGGGGAGGAGGAAGGTGAAAAG